>WIPJ01002936.1:234115-257290 GCA_018155075.1 Cassiopea andromeda | reverse complement strand
TATATACCATACACGCAAATACACTATACACGCAAATATACTACAGAAGTTTCTTTTTATAAGAAACCACTTTATAAGCAACCTAGTACTAGACAGCCTAACATTTAAGAAACTTTTAAAACTACGAGGAAAGAGCTAAGAAACTTTAGACAAATAGCACATTGAAATCGTTGCCCCGTTCAAAGTAAAGCTGTACCAAAACAATGTGAATATGACGTTGCTTTAGAACTTAACTTGTACATACGCATTTTGTTGGTTATAGGACAAATAGTCTGCTACATTCACGCTCTGCCTAAGCTTTCACAGCAATTTAGTTCGCTAAATTAAGAAACTGTTAAGACACTTCTAGAACCAAAATGTGGCCAAAAATTAAGAAACTTTTAGTATTAGGGCCTGAGCTAGGCTTCTTATAAACATAAAGTACATTTGCACTGCGGAGGAGGAATTATTTTGAAATGAAAACGTCCCATACGGCCTTTGAAGTAAGGTCTTTCAACCCGGCCTCGTTATGCAAACATAGGCTAAATCTGGCTAATAAAAACGCATTGGAGTGAGGCTACTCACTGGAGGTGGTTCGACTAAGAGTGCATGAAAATCTTTTAATCGTGGTGACAATGAGTTGAGGGCACTTTGAACTCCTGAAAATAAAGAGAATTATTAGTACAAACAACATGTAGGGAGGCTGTGCCCTGTAAACTTTCGCACGCATGGGGGGGATATCTGCTCGGGGTCATTCATTTAGTACGTACACACGAAGGGGGGAGGGGTGTCGAGCAAAAGTGTATGCCATGCGCACATGAGGGAGGGGGTTGACATATCTAAGTACGTACGCAAAAAAGTCCCTTTTGCACGTATTTTGTAATATTTTCATATGCAAAGTCCTTTTATCATACTTTGTTGACGACTTTCATTACTGCTTTAAAAACATTTGCTGAGATTATTTCCTGTCTCTCAAATTTGCTAGTGTCTTTTTCTTCATGAGAGTATTAATTGGATGTCTAAGAACATTCCCGTTAGAAGTGGGGGGTCAGGTGGGCAAGAGTAGGTACGCAAGGGGCGGTTGTAGCAAGCGTACATATGCATACGATGGGGGATTGGGGGGTCAAATTTTTGCCATTTTGGGGCGTACATACCCACCCTTAGGGGGTCGCCAGTGCAGGGTCATCAGAAGATGAAATGGAGTGGCAAACTCCTTTCCTTGCCACTGCTGCATTGTTAGTGTTCATCGGGTTTTCAATCACTGTTGGGGGTTTTGCAAAATAGATGAGTGCTCTAGCTAATAAACTTTTGGAGGGGTGGCAATCCCAATTTGCCGACAAGGAAGACTTGTCGGTAACACAAGGTCGCAGTAACACAAGATTTATCAGTAACACAAGGTCGACGAGCACTATTCATGTACTTAAAATTTCCTGACAAGCTAATTGTTATGGGATGTGGCAACCCATCGCACCTCCTATGGCTTTACTTCTGATAAGGAGTTTGCTTTAACTTTCTCCAGCTTAACTTTCCATTTCTTGATATTCTTGGCGCTTTTTGTTGCTTCCTTCTTAATCTTTCAACTTGTCTGCTCTGGTTAAAAATTGTCCACACTTTTTTGTAAGCATACAGGCAAGTTGGGCTTAAGCTCAATATGCTTAAGATTTTCCCAAGTTGAGCCTGAAACTATGCTAAAAGCATGCTTAATTTTAAAACGTTGCTCGTCATGGCTATCAATTTGTCATCTTTTAAATCTAACATCAACAAACTTGATCTTGTCTCCCTTTCTACTTAAACTTCCCCCATTTTCTCAGTTTTTCCTTTGTCGAGGCATTGTTATAGGCCCTACGGCCTTTCCCCGACATTACTTACTAAAAAACAATCATCGAGCTATCATTGTCAAACGATTATGTCATGCAAGATTATTCTATCCTATCGCTTAACCTCGTCCTTTGCATGATGCTATTTTTTACACTTGATTTGGGAAGAAATGGAAGTGAAGGAAAAAATTCCAAGTGTATAAATACGCCTAGTATATGCTTACTTTTTAAGCATGTGAGTTTAAGTAAGTTTATAAGCTAATAAAAAGTGAGTGTGTTGTCTTGTAAACAAAAAGATCACTGCGTATTTCTACAAGAAATCACGAACTGAGTGAAAATGAAACAGACAACGATAAATAAATGTACTAGAGAATATGAAGCGTAAATTTCACGAACCTTGTGCAATTCTCTCTGCGCTTACAGGCGTAAATAGCTCTTCCAATCCTTCAGGACTGTAGGAAAAAACAAAGTAAATGGTTATGACAAAGCCTTTTGATAGCTCAAGCTATTCCTAACGGTAGCTTCGTAAGATAATCGGGGGCTTGAAAGGTGATTTTGAAAGAATTTCACCGTGATGTCATGGGTATTTGTGAACATAAATATCAAAATTCACGAAAAATAACTGCTAATACAGCTCATAAGTGTGAACTCACAAAACAGGTATTTTGATATGTTTGAAATATTTGGATGTGATGTTTAAAGTTTTAAAAAGCATGCTAAAATAAACGATCTTTTATACCAGAAACAAACTCTAGTACCAGCCTGGATTTTTCTCAACACTTCGTTAAATCCAGCCTCATGTTTCTTAAATATTTCCTAAATTCTTTCGATTTCTAATAACAAAAAAAGCCCAGGTTAGACAACTATGATGCATGAAAAGGGATGCTCAGGTTTTATGAAGCATGCTATGGAAGTTGTTTTTATTTTCTTTCTGGTTCTTCAAGATATTATTTGACGCTCAGTCTGCCTCTGTTTCTTATTTTTCGTAATGTTTGGCTAATTTCAGCCTCATATTTCTTATAGACATGTTTCTTATGAAAAACAACATGTATTGATTATTAAAAAGATTCTGCAAGACCTGAAAATAATGAGTGAGGCATGGGCAAATGAATGTTGACTTAGTTCCTATCAAACTGCTGTCCATTGAATTTTGTTCCAACTGTTTTGAAGCAGGTCAAAAACACTGTAGATTATACGGCAAGTCTTCTGCCGTCAAATCGTCATGTTTCGTTCCGTTTTAATGCTATTTGACTAAGACTCGCGGCCAACTTGTTATTTTAGTGCATGATATTCTGTATACAGTTATTTTGAATTGTAAATAGTTGGTTTAAATTAGTATAGAGCAGGGTTGGCCAACCCACATGTGACCTTTCCCTGATTTCACGCGGCTCTTACGCTCATATCGATATGTGTGTTTCTTATATATGTTTCATTAAGATATTTTTGTGTGAGAGGAAAGGACGGGAGTGGTACTCATGTGCAACCATGAGCTTGATGTAGCTCTTTGCAGCATCACAGTAAAGCATGTGGCTCTTAGCTTCTCACTGGTTGGCCAACCCTGGTAAAGAGTACCGCAGTGATGACGTCATAAAATCTATTTTTAGAATTTATATATTTTTGACCATGTGGAGTAAAAGAGCATCATAAAATAAGAATGTGCTGGAAGTTTTAGGAGAATGGCGTCAAAATTGGATGAAATATGGCCATTTGATGACAGAAGCCTTACCATACAAACCGCTGTCAATTTTCGACGTGGTTCATAACTGTTAGAGAACCAGGCTCAAAATACAGTGGTTTGATAGGAACTATGTCAGCATTCAACTGCCTATATCTCGGTCATTGCTTTTCAGATCGAGCTGTTATTTGTCAACCATAGCTACTTCAAACCGCTTTTTTAAAATTTAAGGTTAAAATCAAAATATTCTAACACTAGAAATTTCATGACGTCACGCTTAGGTACTCAAATAATTTGCTATTGTAAATACCAACTTGAAATATGGATATGAAAACGTATGAAATAAGATTGCAAAAATTGGAATATCATGGCTTTTCAGATCACTGGGTCAGAATAGAGAATTCTTACAATAAATTCAATGATGTAAAATAAATTCTATAAGAGATAAGTGTATGAAAATAAGATATTAAAATGTTCTGCTTTCCATGACGCGTTGAAATACATGGGAAGAACTTACTTTGGTCTCTTAAATTCAAAAATCGATAAAAGAACATCTACTCCATTTACAAGGGACGAATCTGCGTTGATGCTATCACGATCTGATAGAATCGTGTCTATGAGTGTTGACAGGATTTCTTCCCTGAAAATAAACATTAAAATATCTTTCTAAATATAAAGGATAGATACAATTTAAAATGTGGATATACAAGATTTTTCAATAAGCTTAGATTGGAACTTAGTACTAAAGTTTCTTAACTTGATATAAAAACTATCGCATTCTGGTACCAAAAGTTTCTTAATTAGGTTCATAGTTTCCAGACCGAAGCTCATCTTGCTGTTTAACATTCAAAGACTTCCAGGTAGATATAACCGCTCAACGTCACGAAAATTGTCCGAGCAGATCAAAATAACGAGTTACAGTCTTTTTCAGAAAAAAATCTTAAAATTAATATTTTGCAGTTTCTTAATTTCTGTTGAACAACGTAATATAGTTTCTTAATATTTTTGAGTGGTCAAGTATTGGTTTCTTATAAACTAGTTTCTTATAAAAAAAAACGTGTAGTGATGCTGGCAAATGCGATCGTAACTACAGGCGCAATCGTAACTATAAATGCAATTTCAAGTGTAGACGCAGCGATACTAGCAAATACGATCGCAACTTCAGGCGCAATCGTAAATATAGATGCAATTTCAAATATAGATGCAGCGATACTGGCAGCTACGATCGCACCTTCAGGCACAATCGTAACTATAAATGCAATTTCAAATGTAGACACAGCGATACTGGCAAATGCGATCGCAACTACTGGCGTAACCTTAACTATAGATGCAACAGAAACGTGGATACAATGAAACCAGCAGTTTTAACCGCAACTACAAATGCAACTGTAAACAAATGAAAATTAAACTCAATTGTAGTAGGATTGAAACTAACTTGTCAACGATATTACAGAGGGTTGATGGTTCTTCTGATTGATCACTGAACCGTGACGGAGATTCTCTTCCTACACGTACCAATTCACTAAGCAAATTTGACGAATTACAATGCATCTGAAAGCAAATACATTTAATAAATAAAATATACAAGTAAAAACAACAATTTCTGCTACTCAGGTCATTGCTACCTTCATTTCGTTTCATAGGTGTTATGTACCCCCCTTCCATTCAGTGCCAAAGAGTAACTGAAACTTGACAAAATTACCAAATTACAAATTGATAGTGCCTGTTCTCTGGCAATGCCCATAAGAAATGAACTTATTGTTCCATAGCAAGCCAACTGTAAGTGACTGGTTAGAGATAGTAAGTCAATGGTAAGAGAATAGGAAGTGCCTGCTATGAGAATAGGAAGTGAATGGTAAGAGAATAGGAAGTGGCTGTAAGAGAAAAGGAAGTGAATGGTAAGAGAATAGGAAGTCAGTCATAAGAAAGTGAAAGGTAAAAGAACAGGAAGTGAATGGTAACAGAATAGGAAGTGAGTGGTAATAGAATAGGAAGAAAATGGTAAGAGAATAGGAAGTGAATGGTAAGAGAATCGGAAGTGAGTGGTAAGAGAATAGGAAGTGACTGGTAAGAGAATAGGAAGTGGATGGTAAGAGAATAGGAAGTGACTGGTAAGAGAAAAGGACGTCAATCATAAGAGAAAAGAAAGTGAAAAGGTAAAAGGACTGTAAGTCAATGGTAAGAGAATAGGAAGTGAATGGTTAGAGAATAGGAAGTGGATGGTAAGAGAATAGGAAGTGACTGGTAAGAGAAAAGGAAGTCAATCATAAGAGAAAAGAAAGTGAAAAGGTAAAAGAACTGTAAGTCAAAGGTAAGAGAATAGGAAGTGAATGGTTAGAGATAGTAAGTGAATGGTAAGAGAATAGGAAATGGATAGTAAGAGAATAGGAAGTGAATGGTAGGTTAAAAGTATAGTAAGTAGTAAGTCAGGTATGTCAAAGTCAAATACACAGAGGGCCAAAAAAACAAATTGGCTATAATCCGAGGGCCGGACTGCTTAAATGTTTATTAAAATATATTGAAATGATTGCACGTAGCCTATTGAACCAAGACCTAACACAGTGTATTATTTAATGATTAAATGAATAATCGAATATTTTTTATGGCTCTGTCAGTAAGTTAAAGGGAAAGCATTTTTCAGCAGGCACACAGACAAGAACAAACTGCCTTCAAAGAAAAATCACATGTCCTGTACATTAAATGAATAAAGTAATATTTTCTTATGGCTCTGTCAGTAAGTTAAAGAGAAAACATTTTCAACAGGCAAACAGCAAAAAAGCAATTTTCCTTCAAAAACAAAATATGTTCCTTATATCAAGATAAATGCATAAATGAAACTGCATGCATTGTAAACTGAAAATGCAATATTATGCTGCTCTATTATCTTAAATTACTGCTTCAAATAGTAAAATGAGAAAATATAGAATAAATCAAATCAGTTGTATTCTTTCTCATGGCATGTATTATTGGTGCGTGCAAAACACCAGGGGGCTGCTACAGCTCGCGGGCCGGTTCTAATACTAATCAAATATCATCCTGGGGCCATAGATAATTCATTCGCGGGCCTTGACTTTGACATATGTGTAGTAAGTAAATAACAAGTGGATGATAAGTGAGTTGTAAGTGAAAAACTATGGAAGTATGGGTGTGAGCAGCAAATGGAAACGGCTCTATTCAAGAAATAAAACATATATCTTTAAGAATGTGAAGTTAAAAACATCAAAAGAAAATAAAATCAACCTCGTGTGAATATTGTGGGCTAAGTCTTTTCACTAATTTTTGAACAAACTCCTGCTCTTCCAGTAACTAGAAGGAAGAAAAACCTTTAAAATTTATAACTTTGCCCAAAACCAAGTCAATTATTCAATCTAAAAATCTGTGGTGGAAAATTCTTTAACTTAAAATTTAAAGTTTTCCTCCTATCATTTTAAAATGTTTCTAGTGCATTATATTTTAACCCATTTTTCTCCTTTCTATCTCCTTACTCTTCTTCATTTTCAATCTCGTTCCCCCCTCCTTTTCTTCCTTTATCTCTCCCTTTTCCTCCCTCCTTCCTCTCTCTATCCTCTTCCTTTTTCCTTCCTAGCAGATGATGGAGCTTCTTGTGTAGTCGCTTCCTGTGTAGTAATTTCTCATCTACTAATATTGACACATTCCTTGATAAGATTCACAAATTAGCTCATTACTTTCATTCTTCATTACTCATTGACTGACTGATTGTCTTTTGTATTTAAAACATTTACTCTTTTCCCGCTGATCATACTGTGGATTCATTACTCTGAAATGAACTCTTCTACACTTTACAAATGACTTAATTCTGCGATGAAACATCAGTACCCATAGATGTAGCTAAAGTAGAAATCCGTATAAAAGAACTTAGGTTTTTCCTCAGCAGTCCTGATATGTTCTTAAGTAATTGGTTGGCATTCTCTATTCCAGCCTGCAAGGTTCTTAACAAAGTTCTTATATACCAGCCTTTCTCAAATAATCCTGTTTACCCCTTAGTTGTGTGCCTTAAAAAATTCTGAAAAATGCTTAAGCATTCATGTAATGTTTGAATGTAATGTTAAATGTGTGTAGCTTTGTTTCTTGCAATAATTAATCAGTTCACAAACATCTTATGACAGTTTCTACTCTTGAATTCTTAAACTAAATAGCATGAGACCCAATATATAAGAACCATTTCCCATTACAGCCTTTTTGGGGTCTTATGTATGGAGTTTGAAAGATGAAATTTCACTCTTAAAGTTCTTATAAACACAGGTTCCTTTATGTGGGTTTCTACTGTATAACTACTAACAGCACTTAAGATAAACATTATGAAAGATAACAAAAAGTCAGTGACATTTATCCGGTTAAAAACTTACATTTTCGACATTTCTTCTCATTTCACTGGAATCAATAACTGACATTAGTTTAACAAAAACATCCATCGCTGCAGACACTTCTAAATGTACCAGTAATTTATCTACAACATCATTTTCCTGTATACTTTCAAATACCTGAAAGTAAAGAGTAAATCATTGGAATAAATTGACTTAAAAACAACCAACAGATACTTGGTAGAAGGAAATTAAACCTTATTTTCAGTTATAAGAAACATGTCTATAAGAAACACGAGGCTGAAATTAGGCAAAAATTAAGAGACTTATAAGAAGCATGCGAAGGTAAAGTTTCAAATAATAACTTGAAAGAAATGTTTTTACAAGGAAAATCTTCATTAAACTAGAAGCAAAATTGAAAAAGGATTTATTACACGCCTCAGAAAACCTGAGCATCTTTTTTCTTGCATCACAATTGCTTAATCTGGGTTGTTATTGTCATTGGAAGTCTTTAAATTTAAGAAAAATTTGAGGTTGGATTTTACGAAGTATTAAGAAACATCCAGGCTGAAGCCAGAAAGTTTGTTTCTTATTGAAAATGTGTATACTAAAAATAAATGAGTAAGGATTGGGTAAACTGGCTAATAGGTAAGGAATGGCCAAATGGGTTAGGGTTGGGTGGTTGGGTGAAGGTTGGGTGGATAGGCCAGAATAGGGGGATGGGTCAGGATAGGGGATGGGTCAGGAAAGGGGATGGGTCAGGCTTGAGTTAATATAGGGTGAATCGGTGATTGGATGATTAGGAGAGGCTTAGGCAAATGGGTGAGGCTATTAGGGAATGGATGTGGTTTGGGAAATTAGGTGAGGATCTGGGTGAATAGGTGAGGATTAGGTGAGAATTTCAATTATAAATTAGACAGGCAGTACGAAAAAACAAACAAAGTAATTATGCTCTTGGCGTGGAACAATAATAATTGGAGAATCGAAATAATATCAATGGATGAAAAATCAGATCGTAAAACTATATACCTCTGGTCCTCTTTTCATTAAAATTGTACCAACAATTCTTGCAAAAAAACTGAAAATTTAAAAGGCGAATGATAGTACGTGCAGAACTTTAAAACACTTCTAATCGTTGCTAGCACATCCACTAATCATCGCAATTAATCCCCACCAGCAACCATTTAATAATCAATATGAACCCCACAATTCATAACAGGCCAAAGTGAAAAACGATAGTGAAGAACACCATTTTTTCCCAGAGCCCCATCTCACATACTATGCAAAGTGATAAAGTTCACAACTACTGAAAAACATAGAACAGCAACTTTGCAAACAACCATGAAAAGAGTTAATGAAAATGTTGTGTAAACTAAATAGACCAAAGCTGCTGGAGTGGATGCAGATTTGTTCTCAAAGCAAATACTAATGTCGGAGAAAGAGAGAGCTAGTCTGAACAGAATTCATAACCCAGAAAGCGGTTGTACCATAAATTCTCTTTTTAGCTCCTTCTCAATTAAGCCCCCCTCTCCAATTACCCCCTTTCTGGACTAAGAAATTTACTACGCCCCTCCTAGAAAATATTGAATAGTAACAAGTGTAAGCAAGTCTCATAGCGGTAAATAAACAAGCTTGATGATGCTCCGTAAATCAGAATGCATATGTCTCCCATGGTTCCATACGCGCTTCGCTACAAGTGCGTATAGCCATTTCTGCGCATGTGTCCATCTGAATGTGTGTTTGTTGGTGTGAAAGTCTGCATATGTGCGTGTGGCTTAGTGTCTATTCGTGAGCCTGTGTGCCTGTGTTCTCATGATAAGTTGCATTATTTGTATTGTCAGCCGTACTGAGGTAATTGAAATGTTTCTCAATATGCTCCATAAACAATAGTTCTCTACCCACCAATAATGAAAGTACTTCATTGACTTACTGCAGTAAAAACGTTCTATATCAACGGTTACTACACAATTTTTCCATTTTGTTTCCTCTGCTGTGAATGAACTAATGATATGTAAACTAAACACTTTTAATATTGTTCTCTATTTCCAAACACTAAATATTTAGCTTAATAATGAAGTTGCTCAAGAAATTCATTTACCCCCTCTGTTATAAGCTCCTATCTAGAGTTCTTGAAATCAATAACCCCCGGGAGGTTAAATAGGGAATTTGTGGTATCACATAAAAGTCAGAATACCGCCTTGACCTATAGCAACTTCAACAAACTTAGCAAATTTCCCACTGTTTCGTCATAGCAGTTGTTGCGATCCAGGCAAAGACTAGAGCAAAGGATAATTTAACTATCACAAAAGATCAAAATTAAAACCTTACAAAATTGAATGTTGCCAAATAAAAATCGGTGTGTTACAGTGACAAGCATGCATTGAATAGCAAATTAATACGAAAACGCCTACCTTGCAATTAATGGGTTCAATGGTGGAGTACCATCCAGGAAACCCCATAGTTTGTCGAGCGAGGTCTGGAATACAAAAATCAGACTTAATAGACGTATAGCAACGGATCAAAGAATGATACACAGTTATTTTTATAAGAAACCACTTTATAAGCAACCTAGTACTAGACAGCCTAAAATTTAAGAAACTTTTAGAACTACAAGGAAAGAGCTAAGAAACTCTAGACAAATATCACATTGAAATTTTTACTTGGTTCAACGTAAAGCTGTACCAAAACAATGTGAATATGACATTGCTTTAGGATTTAACTCGTACTGACACATTTTGTTTCTTATAGGGCAAATAGTCTGCTACATTCACGTTCTGCGTACGCTTTTACAGCAATTTAGTTCACTAAATTAAGAAACTTTTAGAACTAAAGTGTGGCCAAATATTAAGAAACTTTTAGTACTAGGCTTTGAGCTAGGTTTCTTATAAAAACACGGGTAGCAACAGTTTAAAAAGCTGTCATTTCTTTGATAACGTGACCACTGCGCAGCCAATATCTTTGTTGAATTTTAACCCCCAGACTCGAATCAATCTACCACGGTAAAAATGGATTATCATTGACATCTACTCTTCAATTCGCAATAGAAGATGTTGGAAATAAATGGGGTGGGAGGGGGTTGGAAAAAGCCTTAAGTACCCTAGCGAGGGTGCAGGGTGAGTGGCCAAGCGGCCCAGCCAGTTCCATTAGCTAAACTGAAGTTAAGCATGGTTGTGTACGGTCAGAAACTGGATGGGCGACCTTCCAGCTGAACGACCAAAACAGCTCAATCCGCCGTCCTTCGAAAGGGACGTTAAACTAGGGGTCCCATGCCTGGATGCGGCATGCATGGTAGGCCTAAATTAGTTGAAAAAGCTAGATATAACAGTTTTATAACTGCTCTTTTGAGGTTGGATGTAAGTGAAATAGCGTCAAGTTTAATAGATAGAAGTGTATGAAAATTATGTAAAGGACGCGAAATTTCAACACTACGATACTCTTTAGTCCAAAATAGACGACCCCATCCAAATGTTTATTTTATCAACAAATGCATACCAGGGCATTCTTATTGCAGCCACACCTAAGTATCGTACAGGACCTTGAACTCATTGAAAGTGCTGGAATTTGAAATGTCAAACTCCTTGAAATTCGTGAAGCTTCAGTGTTTACTTCGTTCAAAGCAATAAAAAAAACACAATAAGATATTTCAAATAAATATCCAACAGAAAGTTTAAAGAAGATCGTACAAGAAAACACATGATGTGCCAAGAAATGTTTCGTTTTCGGTAATTTTGGCTTCCTGTGTACTCATGCTTGAGCTGTGAATGCTACTTTAGAGCTCCTTGAAAAATTTTCAGGGTCTAGAAATTAGCTTTGGTAAAGTGCTGCTGGTTTACTGTATGATGCCCCTAGATTTGAAGTATTGAAAGTTATGAGGCCCCTTGGAACTTGAGGCCCTGGGGTAATTTGCCCCTTCCTCCCTCACGGTGGCTCGGGCACTTACGACATGTCCAAAGTTTGTTCTGAATAATATGTATTGCTTTTCACCCCTATCTAATCAATTACTGCCCTCCTTCTAGTTGTTTTACTCACAGCGTTTCGCAAACCCTGATATTGAGAAAATCATGTGCTACAGGTTTCATTTTGAAAAAATGACAATGAGATAATTACCTTCTCACTCACAAGCTTATCGAGAATAGCATCAATATCTGAGCATATCACTTCACAAGCTAAATTTGGATATCTGCAAAATTGAGAATCATAAAACAATACCCGTAGACATGAATTTGTAAGTAGGCGTTATTAAGGGCTTGACTGAGGGTCATATGCTGATGATCATCTATTCATACCGTAAAGACTCAATTAAGTCCCCTCCTTTGAATACGCCCTCCTCAAAAAGTCCCCAACCCCCAAGCAGCTTTCTGATAATTATTACCCCCACTCTCCAATAAGCTCTTATTGGGCTATCTGTGCTCAGTAACGAAAGCAAAAACTTCAGTTATTACTCTTCCCGTCTGTGGTAACATTTGGCGCGAAAAACTAACTTGGCGACTTTCTCTTCCTTCATTCAACCTTTACATTTGAATCAAAATATATTAGAGAGTCATTTCTCGCAGTTTCTTAAACAAAATATTCGATAATCTTTCACTTTTCGTCAACGTGTGGTAGACCTCAGGACATGTAGGTATAAATAAGCTCTCTCTCCTCGTTTAAACTCCTCCCCCCTGAAAAGCCCCCACCTTAAAAATTATTTCCGAAAAATAAGCCCCCGGGGACTTAATCGAGTCTTTACGGTAACAAGAAACAGCGACACTTACCCCCCACCTCAATAGTTTTTGAAGAACTGCAACAAATTGCACAAGAAATGATTCACTGGTAGCAACGATGTGTAATACCGTAATGCTTCGATTACAAGCCCGGGGTATTTACTGATTTTTCAATTTATAAGGGGGTTCTTCTAGATGAAGCGTTAAAAAGATGGGGCTTGTATTAAACTTTAAAAGTTCTTCTCATTCGCAAGATATGTATAAAGATAAAATGCTAAATATCTGCAATCTGGGACAAAAACTATGAAACAGACTAAAACAAGCGGTGATTTAAAGGGGGCGTGTATTCGAGAGGGGCCTTTATTCGAAACATTACGGTATTAAAAATGATGCTTTCGTCCCCCTACTTAATGTTAAAGAACCCTGAACTGATAAAAAATATCATCAGTCACTTAATGAGACAGCGAATTAACCCTCAATCAATCAAGCAATCAATGGATCACTCAATCGACCAATCAATGGATCAATCACTCGAGTAATCAATCAATCATTCATTCAAACAATCAATCAATTGATCAATCAAACAATCAACTGATCAATCAATTAGTCAATCAATCAATTCCATTGATCAATCAAGCAATCAATTAGGCAATGAATCGATCAATCAGTCAATTAGTGAATTATTCAATTAATCAACAGACTACACTATCATTTGATCAGTAATCATTTGCTTGATCAATCGTGATTGGATCAGTCAACCGGGTAGCTGGCAACTTCAGCAATTTAGTACTACAACAAAATATACATATTTTTTTCTCTACTCATATATGAAAACCGCTTTTTGCTTAGGCCTTGAAATTCGTAACTTTTCCCTAACATAAGAATAAGATTTTCCTAATATTGTCTCAACGTTTACTCGAATAAACTGGATAAAACTGGTTACTTTATCTTTGTTGATCTTTCAAACTCAAATTCAAGTTCTATCAATTCAATTCAACCTTTTGAATACAATAATGAGCTAATTCTGGTGTTTACCAAGCAAGAAAACTTAACATTGGGCATTGAGATTTGAGTATTCTAGCCTTTAGAACCTTGTTTCCTTATAAACTTTTTTCACATACAGAAAACGTGTATTAAAGATAATTTCTCGTGAAACAGAGCAGGGTTCTAGCATCCCTTTCATCTAATGCTTCACAACACATTGCAAATTCCATGTCTAGATCAATTGACGGTATTTCTTTCTTCCTAACCATCATATCTTCCATATCTTTATTACTCTCTGTCTGAATTGACCACACGATTTCTATAGCTTACATTTTTGCTGCTAACGTTCAGTTTGCAGCTGTTCTCTTCCTAGAAACGAGCAAGCGCAAGGATTCGATTCTCAAATAATGGTAAAATATCATAACTTCTAGCTGTCTGCTTTCTTAAACACAGATGAAAGCTCAAACAATTCGCCAAGCCAACTTCTCTATCAGGATTAGCTTCGTTCCGCCAGGATTAGCAATACTCTAACTTCAAATAGCACGAGAAAAGGTAGGCTTCAACTTCGAAGCAAAGAATTTTACGCTAGACTTTGAATGAAACACTAAATTAGGGATTTAAACGAATCTGAAAGAGCTCTTAGGTATTTAAAACCAAAATCTCTCAAAAATATACTGATGCCTGATAGCTAGAGTAATAAAGATTGATGATCTACAACATCTTGGGCCCAGAAAAATTCTGCCTCTCCTTCAAAACAGGTTGCCAGTGCAACTGCTTGCTAATAAAATATCGCAACGCTTAGGTATCTTCGGCCATATTTGCTAATAGAACATTATAGGAACAACGTACGAGCAACGTAGGTGCAACTATGGAAAAATTATGTTGTTGCTTGAGAACAACTTGGGAACAAATTTGGAGAATTTGGAATAATTTAGATGCAAGATATAACAGGAATAAATACGGAACAACTTAACAAAAAATAGAAATTAGGAGAAACTTAGGTGCAAAATAGGAATAAATACGGAACAACTTTCCGACAAATTAGGAGAAATTTTGGAACAACTTAGGTGCAAGATTAGAATAAATACGGAAAAACTTTCCAACAAATTCAGAAAACTTTGGAACAACTTAGACGCAAGATAGGAATAATTGGGAACAACTTAGCAACAAATTTAACATAACACAGGAACAACTTAGGAGTGACTTAGGAAAGCATATTCACAGATAGAATATGAAAGTCTTAGCGTTTAAGAAACAATAAATTCAAAAATCGTACTTAAACTGCGTCTTTAAATCGCTGTCTTCCGGGGGTATGGTTATAGCCAGGTCTAATAATTCAGGCAAAATTTCATCTTGTGATAAACTACAAAACAAGAAGCACCATAGTAAAGCATATACTATCCAGTACGTAGTAATAGTCGGGGGGGGTGAAACAGTCTAAAGCTAAATACCCGGAGGTGGCAATAAACGGGGGGAGGGGTGGTAAACGTCCTAGAAACAAAGCTCCTTACTCTAGTGTCTCTAATAGAAGTGGAGAGGCAATAGAATGGGGTGCGAATAGAAGGGGATGTTCATGTCGACTAGTTTTCAATAAAAAGAGGGTGCTAATTGAAGGGGGTATGCATGTCGGCAGCTTTTCAATAGAAAAGTAGTGCTAAGAGAAGGTGGTTCATTCTGATAAATTGTTTTATTAAAGGGTGATGTAATTTTCTGCGTGTTCTGATCATGATCGATTTGCAAAATTTAATAGAAGGAGGTGTTAATAAGCAACGGGGGCGAAGGAAAATTCCCCTGAAATTAATAGACGGCGGGTTGTCTATTAGAGACACTAGAGTACAAATTTGCCAACATACTAAAATTGTTTCCAGCATCCTCTCTCAATACCATCATCATTGACACGACTTGCAGCAACGTTGTCAGTACTTTTGACAGCAATTCCTCTCTTTTTATGCGTTCATCTAGCAATGTAAATTCTAAGTCTGGGTTGGGCCATGCCATCTTGGATCAAAATTAATAAGCGGGAGGGGGGCTGCAATAAGAATGTCATGGTGTACATTTGTCAAAATTAATTAGTCGGGAGGGGGCGTCTATTCCGGTCTGAAGAGTAACTATGAAATATGTAATTAGGTGACATAAAAGGAGATATCAAGGAGAACAAAGGATGTTCACACTTGACACAACTTGTTTTTCCTTTCGGAATATAACTCGATTCAGCAGCAAGTGAACAGAATTTTAGAATTTATGGAGAATAAACAACTAGATTAAATATTGCATCATCAGTAAAAATGTAAGCAAACTCTACTTACAATTCAATTAATTTTGAATTTTGTGTTTTACATTCCTGTAATACATCTTCCTCGTCGAGAACTTCTTTCAAGGTGACACCCTGATTGGAAAACACTAGTGTATTTACTATGATAAATATCAGATTTACGGCAGGGGGTTTAACTATCTTGAGTAAGCAAAATCGATGTGGTTCATAATAATGATGATGACGATGATGACGATGATGATGATGATAATGATATTGATGATAGCTAGCCCATGGTTGGAGACCTCTACATGGTGGCGAGCGGCCACAAAGAGACAGCTGCCCTTAAGTTGATAGTGATCTATGTCGCAGAGATTCAGAATTAGGGCAGATGTTGATGACCTGTGGAAACAGGTCCAACCAGGCCCCTTCAGTGAAAAACAGACTCAATGGCTCACGCTACAGCTCTGCCTAGTAACTGCTGGGGTTACAGAGTGGATTGAGTGTAGTCGACTCGATCAACTCTTTCAAACAAATGACAGGCGAAAACTGACCCCAAGGGTCAGTCCTAGGCCCCTTCGGGGGCGAAATGGGAAGCGACGACGGCGACGAGGATGATGATGGTTATGATGACGATGTTAATAATAAT
Source organism: Cassiopea andromeda (assembly GCA_018155075.1). Classification (NCBI taxonomy): domain Eukaryota; kingdom Metazoa; phylum Cnidaria; class Scyphozoa; order Rhizostomeae; family Cassiopeidae; genus Cassiopea; species Cassiopea andromeda. Next base: position 240,910 of record WIPJ01002936.1, on the reverse strand, counting down.
GATGGAAATGATGATTATGATGATTATGATGATTATCATGATGATGATAATGTTGATGGTGATGACAAAGATTAATGATGATGGTGTTAGCGGTGTGGATAAAGGTAAAAAAGATATACAAAATGGCGATAGAACAAACCAAGACGATAGCAATCATTTGCATGATTGTAGATTATGGTCAACAAGAGTTCACTGTAGTTATCGTTTAAAACTCGACACGCTTTCCAACTGTGAAGTACAGCAGCTACGTTCAAGAAATTTTTGCATGCATTTCATCAAAGTAGGCAATCACAGGTCTATTAATAAGTCTTCTTCAGTGGATGTTGTTGTTGTTGTTTTTGTTTACTTTATTTTGAGTAGGATGTTATACCTAGCTTATTCAGCTAATTTAGGCCTACTATGCATGCCGCATCCAGGCATGCGACCCCTAGTTTAACGTCCCTTCCGAAGGACGGCGTCGCATGACCTCTTTTCTGGGGGGGGGGCGTAAGGCAATAACTTACCGACAGAAACTGATAAAGCTTTGACTTTAACGACAGATGTGTGAACTTACTGACAGATCGATTTTTGGCAAGAGTTCCTTACTTTTAAGCATTGTGTTGATGCATGTAAAGGCATGCTCAACACAACCATTTACCGAAGAAAGTTATTGAATCTAAATTTACCGACGAGATCAACGAAAGTTGAGGGTGTTACTTCACTACCTCCTCCCCAATGGCTTCGACCCTGATCTTAGTGGTTGTAGAATATTTAATACGCAACTAGAAGTATTTGAAGCTGCTACAAATAACCATTGTTCAAAGTTTGTTTTGCTACTAGGCTCAATGGGTAACAATGTTTAGTTTCTACACGGCAATCACCTGTCGATGATATTCAAGCAGAACGCTTATATAATGTCTGGAAAACACAACAGAAGTGAGAGGGCCTAGGCTAGTATCAATATGTAAACAGGGGGTAAGGGGAACCGGCTTAAATGCACATCAATGGAACGGGGGTGTTTTGTGTCATACATAAGCAACCATGTACGCAAGACAATACAGTGCTGAATTAGACGCAAGATACAGATAACGATCAATTTTGCTACTCGGTAATGGACAAGAGTCTGCGTAATATTGTACAAAATTATCAAATCATTAACTATTAACAATACAATGAAAATACGCTCTAAAAGAGAAATAACTTACGCTTTTACAGGTACGAGAATACGCATGAATTAATTTGGTTGCCATAAAGATATTATGCATGCAAACCAAACTAAAAACGTACAGGCTAGCAAAGGAAATACAAAATTAGTAACTAAAGTAATGGGTTAACTTCTGAGTTTTACCTCTTTTGCCAGTAAAGTATCGAGTCCACTTGCCGTTAAATGAAATTTCCAGAACATTTTGTGGCCTAAGAAGAAAGTAGAGGACTAACATAATTCATCAGTGCGGCACTTAAGATAAAATAATTTCTTGCACCGGCATTCTTCAAATACACGCATAAGGATCGTTTAATGAGTTGAAAAATAGCAACTAATAACCTGCCAACGACCATGATGAAAAAATAGCAAGACAGATGTTCCAAGCAGCCGGGCTTCAATACGAGGTGAGCCTCCTAAGGGATCATTCACCAGTTACGTAACGCCTCTAGGGAGGAGGGAGGGCACCTTAACTCACTACGCTGCTCTTTAATTTATATGGAGAGCTATAGTACGGAGTGTTATGACAGGGGGTCTCAAGAATACGGTTGATGACCCCCTAATCATTAGCAGGAAATACTTTATTACACGAAATTAAATCGATACAATAAATAGCGCGAATAAAATTAACGTGGACAAAATTAACGCGAATTAGTTAAATAAAACAACGATTTTAATGAACCCTAATTAACGCAGATGGAATTGTGTCATACCAATTCTACCTCGTGGATTTCTGTATGTATCAGAAAGGTAAAGAAACAAATTTACTACGAATCACTTTGCATGTATGATTGTGGTTCTCAAGAAATCATACACTTGTATAACGTTAATAATTCTCATGCTTTTTATGCTTCTTTGTCACGTCCATATTATAGCCAAGACTTTGGGATTTTCTCTTGATGATTTGCTCAAATTCATTTCTTAATAATTAACGCAGTACAAAAATTAACGCCAAATAAACTAACGTTAATGCAGACAAAATCGTTTTAATTAACATATCGCTTAAATTTCATTTAATAAAGTAGATATACAGTAGTCGCTCCTTTATCGAGGGGGTTACGTTCTAAAAGCGACCCGCAATAATCGAAATCCGCGATATAGCCATCTTCAATTTCTATAATTATTGTATGTGCTCTAAGTATGGAAAAGATGGGCGAGGTGGCATAGTGGCTAGAGCGCATGCCTCCTGTGCGGAAGGTCTACGGTTCGAGTCCGAATCAATGCCCTGACTGGATGCTCGCTCGCTGTTCGCCCAGCAGCAAATGGGTACCCGGCGGAGATAAAGGCGGCGAGGAAAGGAACTGGCCACCCTACCTTATATGCCGATGGCTTAGGACAAGAGTCCTGTCTAACAGGCACTCCCCTACGTACGAAAGTATACGGGACTACCTTTACTAAGGCTGTAAAAACCTTCACCTCACATTGATATACTTTTTCAGTCAGGGAATTTATTTCCTTCTTATTGAAACACTCTCAGAGTTCAAACTTTAAAAATAAGCATTAAGTTAAACTAATTTTAATGATCGACATATGATCGAGCATGCAAAATTGTACCGAAATAGGCCGCGAAACAGCGAAGCCGCGAGAAGTGAACCGCGCTATGGTGATGGATCACTGTAGACGCAATAACTGATTGTTTCCAATAGCAACAATAATCTATAAAACTAAGTGGTGTGCGGATAGCTTTGAATTTCAGCTGAGATACCATTCCTTTCAGCAAAATATTGAGACCTCTCTTTTAGTACTTTAGTAACTAAAGAGAAGGTCAGCGCAAGCCACTACAGAGAGCCTTCAGAATGCCACGCCCTTACATGGTCACGTCGTTCGGTTGCCACACTCATTTCTGCAAAGAGGCGAAAATTTCACTATGTCAGAACAAGAATGTGCAAGAAAAGACTTGTTTTGTTTTGACAAAGTTTTGTTAAAGATCCCTCGCCCAAACCCTAACATTTTCTTCTCGAATTTGGACAAGAAAGGAACTTGATATTGGAGAGAATTGAAGGGACATGCCCCCTGCCATAAGGGTGCATGATGGCACAGCCCCCTAGCTGTGGCTTGAGGGGACACAGTCCACACCAACTCTATAACTTTTTTAGGAAATAGGAGCATAGAAGAATCATTATTCTGTTGTAAAAGGTTATGTTTGATAGTTCACAAGATATAGGGCAATAAAAGTATTTTGGTTACTAGACTGCGTCATCGTTTTCTTACATAACTGCGTGGTTTGGCATCATAGTTTCTTATCAAGATGCATACAAGACATTATAGATTTACTCCTACATCACTCCACTGTCCTCCCCCGTGACGTCCTCCTTTACTGACTACAGATGGGTGATACTGCAGCGATAGGTTGTCATGTGAATGGCAGCAAATAGACATCAATAGCACAATGGATTAATACCAATAGCACAAATAAACACCAATAGATCAAAGATTAATACCGATAGCAAAAATAAACACCAATAGCTCTATGATGAATGGTGAAAAATAAACACCAATAGGTCAATTACTAACACCAATAGCGCCAATAAACACCAATAGCTCAATGATTAATACAAATAGCACAAATAAACACCAATAGCTCAATGATGAATGGTGGCAAATAAACACCAATAGCTCAATTACTAACACCAATAGCTCAATTACTAACACCAATAGCGCCAATAAACACCAATAGCTCAATGATGAACATTTGCAAATAACCGATAGCTAAATGATGAATGGCGGCAAATAAACACCAATAGTTCAATGACTAACACCAATAGTGCCAATAAACACCAATAGACTAATGATGAACATATGCAAATAAACACCAATCGATCAATGGTGAATGGCAGCAAATAAGCACCAATAGCTCAATGATGACTATTTGCAAATAAAGTATAAAGTTATATAATGGAATTAGCCTATAAGCAAGGATGGCATTAATTGGGGAAATAGGGGGCTTGAGTCCCCAAAAATTTCACTGATCTCCCCTGTCTCACCTAAATGTTGAAAATTTCTATGCACCATTAGCACTCTCACAGCCTGCTATTTTCAAAGCCAATTTAAAGGGGGTGGTCTGCTAAAATTTTCTCCCTTCACTCCCTGTTGGAACTTTAGCAGAATGTGACTCCCAACATTTCTTTCCAAGTGCCACATATGCTTAGAGAATAATAAAACCAAGCATGACATCTAATATAAACTTTGCATGTTTTGATTTACAAGTGGAAATTGCCACAACTACGCAAGTATTAGATCTGTATCTCATTTGCTTCTAGTTCTGTCTGCTGTTTTCTTTCTTCATGTTTTTGGCCCCTGGGTTGACAAGTACATTGCTCCCAGGGGTATCGTCTATGTAGTAGGGTAGTGTTAGACATATGCTAAGTAAATTAATTGTGTGTACATTGATGGAATGTACAAAAAAATATAAAACTTATAAAAGATTAATTTTCTTATTATATTTTATGAGAAAAATACATCAAAATATCAACAACTATTTACTTCTCTCTGCAACTAGAAACTTTACGTTGCACAATAAACTTTGACTAAGTACTAATTGAGAGGGGAGTCCAGGTGAAAATGCAGAAAAAGGACAATGAACAAGCATAAGCCATGTGATAATAACATAAGTAATCTACTTGTCAACTGATTTAGATGACAAGGAAAGAATTCAAATTTTAAAACAATAAGCTAAAACTGCAATGAATTTATCTATGAGATTCAATAGTCAATAAGCCACTTTAAGAAAATCCTAGGCCTTAAATAATTGATGATAGTAATTTTACAGATTAATGGCAAGGTTTTCAGTCCACAAGCTGTGCTAGATTACAAATTTATGAAAGTAGAGTAATGAATGGTCTGTTGTGTGGATTATGGCTAAACAATTCTTCAATCAAAAGCAATCAAGAGCAATCAAAAACAATCACAAAAAATCACAAAAGCAAACACTCATATCTACATGAATACAACTAAGGGATGTCAGAGATGGGGGCAAAGGGGGGCAAGTGCCCTCTAGCCTTTGATGTGGGGAAGCAGAGGGAGAAAAGGAGCCATTTTTGAACTGCAACAGCTTCCTTATCATATGTTACCATCATACAATGTAGATGAAATAAGCTAGTTTAGTAAGCAAAATCTCAGTGGAGAAAATAATTAATGATGAGATTGAGAGAGAAATGGCCCCTGCTAATGATGAAAATGTCCCAAAGAAGTTCCAAAGAGAAGGTGAAAATGTCCCAAAGAGTGCCTTAGCTCACATTGCTCACATATGGTAGTCAGTGTCATTTTACTTCTGTTGGTCCCCCTTGTTCTTCTGCCATCTCTGATTCACCTATCAGATTATCAGGGGTACCATAGAGGGGGCTCAGGTGGGCTGAGCCCTCCTTGTTGAAACTATGAAAGACTTTGGGGAGCTGAGCTCGCCCTTATTGAACATCTGTTAGACTGGATAAGTTCATAACTACACATTTGCCAAAGGAGAAGAAAGGACAGGCACAGTTCTGTCAATAGAAGAAGAATGCTACAATCCTAAACTTGCTTTCTTCTTTTTTTAATACTTTCACATACACTGGTTTGACACACAATTTATTCTCATACATGCAAAAATGGGTGCAGTTAAAAGCTTGGTTCACATATTTCCTACAACACAGCCTCCCATGTTACATGATGACACCACTAACTAAGATTGATCTGAACTCAAAAGAAACTCCAGTGATAACTGTTGTTCAACACAACTGAAAAAACAACTCTAAGTAATTTATAAAACTTCCCTTAGTAGAGCAGAGCTAAGGTTACTAAGTATGTTACAAGTTGTATGAATCTCAATGGAGATGACTGAAGCAGGTAACAAGGAAATCACTTGATTCCTAATTACAGTGTCAACTTTACAGCTACTGTCAACATTCAATAATGTGATCAGCAGGGCCCTGCATACAAATTATTAATTGGAAAGCTGAAATGGAGTTAAAACCTACAAATAAGAACCTTCAGATATTAAGAACCTGCAGCCTGAAATTGTACATTTTGACTGAAAACAATAAGAACCCTTTTTGTACCTGATATTCCAATCAAGTTTCTATTAAGGTAAAGGCAGTCTCATATACTTTCTTACATAGGGGAGCGCCCGTTAGAGGACACATATCCTGAATCATCGGCATGTGAGGTAGGGTGGGCAGGTCCTTTCCTCACCGCCTTTATCTCCTCAGTGTTCCCACTGGGTGCCCATTTGCTCCTGGGTGAACAGTGAGCAAGTGTTCAGTCAGGGCATCAAGTCAGGTGCGAACCGTAGACCTTCCACACAGGAGGCATGCGCTCTAGCCACTATACTACCTTGCTCATAAGTTCCTATTAATGGTCTATTTATTATACATTGGGAACTACAATCAGCCTGTTTGCCAATCAACCCCTTGCAGTAAATATATAAATCAAATGGCCTGGTTCATACCTATGCTTTGATCCACAAAGCTTTGGATGGTAAGTATATTGCCATTGTACTTCAGTCCATGCCTGGAGACACATGCAATCACATGTTCACACATGCCCGAATTCCCCAGCACAAAAGAAAAATCACCATGTCAACATCACTATCAACCCTGCCATCACACACGCCAAATAGGAACTTTGATATAGCAACTGCA
>WIPJ01002936.1:197520-210263 GCA_018155075.1 Cassiopea andromeda | reverse complement strand
AACTTGTAAACAACAGAGGAGCAAGCATGACTAGGGACACGGTCTTTAAAGGGAAAAAGGCGACCGATAGGTTTATTAGCCCGAAAAACAATCTTAAGGTCAACATGGGGGTAAAATTTACCAAGAAATTTAGTAAGTCGTTTTTTAAGGTGTATACTATAAACACCTAGATAGGGAAGAGAAAGAATTATGGGGAGTTTAGGGATATTGAATTCCCGTGAATTACTATCTTTATTTCCCGTGGAATTACTATCTTGATTCCCAATTGTTTTTTCTCCCACTTGTTTTTGCCTGTTTATAAAAACCTCCCGTTTAGCACTGTTTATTACTGATGATGGGACTAGTAGTCTCGAAACGTATCTCGAAACGTACATATTAACATCGTTTATGTCTTTTAACTATCGTTTAAGTCAACACTATCGTTTATGTCTAATGGCCTAGATCTAATTTTATCTGGAATGTCGAAATGTTAAATCTACAAGGATGTTTTTCGTCGTGGCTCTTCTGTTAAAGTTTTTAATCCAACTGCGATTCCCAAGAAATGTTTTAAAACCTAAATCAATTATGAAACTTTTGCACAATCTATAGATGCAAGTATTTCCTTTCTATGATTTTATTTTTGCTTGAAATTAGTTAGTGTGTCAGAGTTCTAACAGTGATTGATTCAAAACATGGATAAGGTAGAATACTTTTTACTTAACATATTAGCTAAAATTGTTGCATTTTGCAAAACTTTACCAGGCAATGCCCTCTCTCCTTGATTAGTTTTCTAACTATTGAACGAGTTCCTCCTTCAAGTAATTCCCTACATAAAATTTAGCTTATTTGGTTATTTCTATGTTCCTATTTAGTATTCTAATTTCTTGCATTAGTCTGTATCTATTTTACATTGTTGGTTCAGCTATTCTCATTGGATTGCATGCAACGAATTTAAAGTGAAATGAGGTGAATTGATCTTTAACTTCCTCCAGTAACTAGCCCCATAAATGATGACCTGTGCTCATAACATTTTAATCTCCATACTTTGCTGCCTGCCTTAACATTTGGCATTTGCAAATGATGGTAAGGCAGGCCTTGTGTTGTGGGGAGTAGGTGAAATTTAAGGACTTCTCGTGGAGTTTTTAAAGACTAAAAATGACTTTTAAGAGTATTTTTTTGCATTTCTGTGACAAAAAGCAAACCATTTCTTATATAAATCTACTGTTGTAAACACTCTCCCCCAAAGAATTTAGTAGAAATAAGGATTTTTAAGGAGTGTTCTCTGAAATGCAGGAATATATGGAGTTTCTAACCATCCTTAAAAGTGCAAATCAAAACTACAGAGTTTTAGAGGAGTTAAAGGAGTAGCAAGAATCCTGTAAGGGTCTGGGCTAGCCATTGTTGCTCTAATTTCAACTTATGAGTGCATGAAGATACATATAGATATAAGGGTGTTGAATAAAGAACATACTTAGCTGCTTGAATTCCCTCCCATGTTGAACTCAATTTGATGAGAACTCTCTCTTTACTTATTCCAGCCTTTTCATAGAGCTCTATAAATTTCTTGGCCTTGTCAACTGATCCTTCAACATCAAATGACAATCTGCAAAAAGAGAAACATTCAGTACAGTCCACGCCTGAGGACACATGCAATCACACGTGTGTGCCCACACACACATAAAAAATCCCTGCAAAAGCAAAAAATTGCCTGTGCCAACATCATTGTCAACCATGCAATTGAACACGTCAAATAGGAACTTTGTTGTCACAACTGCAAAACTAATGGCTGTCACATTTTTTGCTTTCATAACACTACTTCATCCTGTTCTATCTTATATGAGATATCTGACATGCCTCAGCAACAAGAAACTCTGTATTTTGGATACACATATCTTGGATCGCACGTGCAATTCCATATAATGAAGAGTAATCACTGGTGAAGTCAAGGGTTCATATACAAATTAACACTCTTGCACCAATAAAACTCTATAATATGTGACAGACCATTATGTCATCTTTATCGTGATTGGTCAATTCACTTGTTTTGCCCAGCAAAACTTAGGTTTATGGTGGGCTAAACAAGTGCATTAACCAATCATGATAAAGATGATGCAAAGGTAGCTTGTCACGTGTTCTAGAGTCTTATTTCTTCCAGGCATGGACTATCAGTATAAAACAAGGTAAACTAAGCAACTGCAATCTTTATGGTAATGCAGGGAAAGGTCTTCAATACTAGATATACTTGAAATCTTTAACTAATTAATAAATGACAGCAAATACTCATACAATATTAATACTATGGTTAATTGACTCCTATATCAGGATTGCAATTGAATGAAAAAATTAAAGCAACTGAATGGAAATTTTCCCAACCTTGCATCAACTTCTGTTGAAACTCGACCAGGAACAACTTTAAGAATTTCCATACCAAAAGAAACAAACTGAAAAATTAATTGAGAAATGAAAAAGTCAGCATACAAGCACAGCAAATTGGCATATAACGTAATAAACCAGAAATCCCAATTCTCCATTCTTAATTAGCTGAAGGTGAAACTAGCTCATCTCAAAATGTACTCTTAACATCATAACAAACAGGGGATCATGATAAGTGGGTGGGGGTCTAAAAAATTTCAAAAATTAATTATTGGGGGTTCAAAGTAAGCAGTGGTAAGGGGGTAAACATGCTAACATTTATGAGACAGTGTCAAGGCACATCTGTTCTTATGAAGTGTTGACATCACCTAAAAGCAGCAAAATATAAGACAGGGTGAATAACTGAGCTTGAATACAGTCCCTGTATTCACATATTTGGGGAAATAATGTATGGAAATTTGAAGTAACTGCAAAACTGCTGGAATTGGTAACCGTGGGGTCAAAATAAGAAGTGGGGATCTTCAAATTTGTTAAAATCAATTAAACACCTATTTATTATTAGTTTTAAAGCTCAACTGGATTTGTCTTAACATGCATGTTTCTATAATGCTAATGGCTTGGTCAAAGTTGCATGATAGTATCAACTACTTTGAATGATAAATGATAACTTCTAGATCTGGTTGTTATTTAGGATATGGTTCTATAATAATATTTCTGAGGCTCTCACTCTAAAAAATCATACAAAGACTAATCTTTGGCACGGAATAACAGGGGGCCCCTATTTCACCACCCATTTTCACTTATCAAACACCCCCAACTAAGAAATTTTGAAGAAAATCCAATCCCCCATTTTATTGGCCTAAAGATTTCAATATTTTACAAAAGATAAGTAAATGGATACACTGGCTTTGTGAACACAAATCAAGATTAACAAGTTCGGAAACCAAGGCAAACTACGTACATTATACTAACACTATGTTAACAACTAATTGAAATAATTTTGAAATGATTGGGCCCCCATACTGTCTATTAAACATTAACCCCCATCTATTAATAACCCCCAAAATTTATGCTGCTTTAGCAAAAATGTAAGTCCCCCTCAGTTATGTGCTGAGACACCTTTCATTGGGAGGGGGGTGTGTTTTGACCAAATGACCAACTATTGCTACTAAAAACAAGGTTACAGAAAATACTGTGGCCAACTCTCTTGCAGCATGGCTTACTTTTGACCAACTTTCTTGCAAATTTGAAATTATTGGGAGGGGTGATGTCCCCCACTACCCCCATCGGCACATCCCTCATGCAAAACAAAGGGTTGTCATGTTTTGTATGGCAATGTAATGGATGTTGTTGCTATTTTGCCTTGTTTAATCACAAATTTTCTTGTAAAACAGTTTTTTCAAGTTATTGTTTGAAACTCAGCCTGCTAGTGTTTCTTAAATGTATCTTAATTTTTACCTATTTTTTGTGTTTCCTCTTTGTTACCAGACTTTATTGATTTGAAAATTCCTGCCCAATGTCAACATAGTTTTATTGGAGAAATCACATGGGGTAAAATCTAAGAGCTTATTTCATATTTCATGTTATCACAATCAATTGATAATGTGCGTGTGTAAGAAAATATTGAACTTTCTAGTATGTCACAAAGACCGAGGTGGAGCTTATCCATAATTTCAGGAGATATCTTCTTAGCTACGATGATAATGAGGCAATAAGATGAGTACAAAACAATTCCCATGGTAGCAAAAAGCTGGTATCATGTTGCTCAGGCATGGCATCTGCCACCCCATGCCACCCCATGGCTATGGGCATAACATAATGATTAGGATAATTAATGATGAGTGAAAATTTTAAGAAAAACAGAAAAGTATACCAGTTTATCCATAGCTGCAGTGACCTTCTCATTTATATCCCTAAAGATTGAAAACAATGACCAATCATTGAAACACCAGATAAATACTAAACAATAGTGGACATAAAAATGGATAAAATGATCTATGGATATTGGATAAATCTGCACAATATGGAAAACCAGACTTCATTTTGTTGACATCTGTTGTATTCAACTGTCCTTTGTTACAAGGTCTAGCATGAGCTCTTTCAAATCAGGCTATTACATCAAAGTGAGTACCATTTAAGTCTTTGGTATGACTCGGCCAGGGCTCAAACCAACGACCTACTGGTTGTGAGGCAGACACTCTACCACTGGGCCATCACTCCAGTTAGGCTAATACATACTGGTGATATATTCGTGGGATAAATATAAAGACTTGAGGAACTGCATTCAACATCATATGACATATGCTGCATTTTGCTATGATATACTTTCATCACAATCTTGGTTTCAGATCACAAATACATTACAACTCCTAAATGAACAGGCATGTCAGAGCCAGGGCTGGGGTGGGGGGAAGTAGCCCTCCACTTTTTTGTCGGTGCATAGTATCATACAATAGATAGATGTATTTCGATATGCAAAATGGGGGTATTCTTGTAATCTAACAGCGTGGCTCTAAAATAGGAGCTTACCACTCACCCCCATCTTCCCATTCAAAAAATGCCCTAGTGTCCCTGATGAACAAAACTAATACCAATAGACTTGTTCTATCTTTCAAACATGAAAATAAGTCATACTTACTTTCCATTTTCTTGCCCATATTTAATGGCATCATCAATCAGACTTTTGTATTGTGGAAGCTTACTAGCAGCTAATATCAATGATGGATTTGTTGTGGCATCAGTTGGCTGGAACTGAGCAATGGCTACAAAGTTGTGTATAATTTTATACAAGAATAGACATTATGCAAGGCATTTACATATACACAAAAATTATCTATTGTACTCTGTTCTGGTACATTTCCCCATTTTTCTCTTTAAATACTAAAATAACTCTAATAATTAGTTTTTTCAATGCATCATACAATTAGGGGTGAGTGCCCAAGAGGCTCAGCCATTTCCATTAGCTTAACTGTTCACTTCAAAGTTATGCATGGTTGTGTGGTTAAAAACTTGATGGGTGACTTTCCAGATGAACGACTAAAACAGTTCAATCTGTCGCCCTTCAGATGGGATGGTAAAAAAGGGGTCTGATGCCTGGATGCCTCATTGAATACTAGGCCTAAATTAGAATCAAACAACAACAACAATTAATTAGTGTAGGATCTCCAAGCCATTTCTTGTAGAATTTGTACCTAGTAAGACCAGTAATATAAAAAGCTTTTTTCTTTAACAGTTCATCTTTACTAAGCATGAGGAATCCTGAATTTTTCAAAAAGTGACTTTCATTGCCAAAGTCACCTTTTGTAACAATGCAGGATTCTCCATGCTTAGCAAAGACACACAGTTCTGAAAGTGAGTCTTTACTCTGCTGATCTTACTAGTAACACATTCTATCAGGATATCTTGAAGAAGTTAACCTTCAAATTTACTTCATACCTTGAAAATCACCAGTATCTGCTACTACAGTAGTCAGTTTCTTCAGTTGTTCTAGTGAATTGTTTTCAGCCATTTTTCTAATAAAATTGATATGGAATAAAGGGATTAAAGAACTCCATACTTATATACGTTGGTACCATGAGGCTTATCGACTATCTCATGAGGAGAAGTTTCTAACATGAAGCTGAAAAACAGTTAATTCTTTGAGTATTCATCTGTCCTTAGCAAATCAAGCAGTTTGAAATATACAAAACTAGCAAACTTTCAGTCAGATTCAATATTGGTCTATGTTGTCAAGAACTGAACCAGATGGCTTATACCACGTGGTAATTTGCAAAGTTCTTTTTCTCTGTTTTATATTGGAAACTTTGAATAATGCAAGGGGGATTTGTTTCATGGCTTAGAAATTGTTTGGCTGCTAGTAGCTTGCATAAAACTGCCTTGCTACAGGAATTTTGTGTGGCTGGAAGTAGAATTTTATGAGAATTGCATAGCTGCAAGCGTGGCTGATACCTGATGCACACAGGGGAGTAATCTCCCATGCAAGGCAAAAATTCCAATCTAGCTTAGGGGTGCTTTGCACAGCTCTTCAACATATTCTAGTTATCTTCTGCAGCTAAATCTGGTACCCTTACTCCTAAAGTCCATCCAGCTAAGTTGTCTATTGAAAGAATACACTCAATTGCAGACTACTGTACAGTTAGAAGAATTTCAGAACTGGAAGTCTAACTTTGAACCCAAGCATGCAGCGAAAGATGTCTGTACATCCATCCCTTTGACACCCAAACCCTTTCCATGGTGAGCTGCAAAACTGTACCTAACTTGTTTACTTGTCCCAATGTGAAGCATTTCGAAGTTCAATTCTTGAGTGACTACTAACTAACACCTGCAAGCTCTTTACTAACCATACTGCTGGGTTAAGTGTCTTCAAATATGCTGGAAGTTAAATGACTCATTTACTGAGGCAAAGTTTAATTGAAGTAGTTCTGAAAAAGGTCCAGAATCAAAACCATCTTTGAGTTCCTACAAGTACTTGAAACGTCCCCATGTCGACTACTGAATCAAAAAAGTCAAATGAACGCTCAAATTTGGTTCTAGTGTAGCTGCGAAACTCTTGCCAGGCAATAAATCATAGTTATAATTAAACTCCGCTTCTGCATAAGTTGGTGGGCCTAGTAAGCAATGGTGGGCGTTCCTGTATCTAATGGCTACAAATCCTAGATATCCGCCCTAAACAACCTATAGGTAAGTCTAACAACTGTGTCAAGAAAACTTTTGTACCTTTTTATTTGATGATATTTCCTTCTTTGGCAGAAATTCTTGCAAACTGTATTCCTTCCTGCTGCAAGTACGTTCAACTTATGCTGTTCTTGGAAGCAGCTACGCATGCGTGCTTCACCTTTCAATTTCCCAGATTTTGCCAACTCATCCGCCACGTGGGAAGTGAGACCCAGAAGTCAATGTTGAGAAAATGAGATAAAATTTGCCATATCCCAGGCCCGTGGACACTGCGTGCAGGGGGGCCATTGCCCCCAATAATTCACCGAAGCTGTATATAGACGTACTCTACACTTTTTTATTCATTTTTACTCCCCGTCAAATCAATTCCGACAAACTTCAAACTTTTTTCAGTCTTGCCAAGAGTGTTTTAAGAATTTCTGTCGATGAACCTAGGTAAAGAAGCCAGTTTCAATATCTTAGCATGGAGATCAATAATGACAACTGCTACATTCCGTTCTGAAAAAGGACATTTTCCGACATTCTATAGGGCATTACGTCGAAAATTTTTTCTGGGGACAAGCCCCCAGACCCCCATTTTCCAACAGGCTGCCTACATAACATATTCTTTATTCATAGCTACAAGAAGGGAATATTTTGGCATGAATTTGTTTTCTTTTGCCACAGATATGCAAAATGCCAACGCCTTCCGGCAATATCCACCCAACAATAGGATAAAACTGTTATTATCAGTGCTACTATCAGACCTGAAAAATCAATGATGGAGTAGCGCCAGAGGAGGGCTAGGGGGCTATCGTTCCCTATTCAATCAATCAATCAATGAATCAATCAATAATGAATTAATCAATCAACGAATCAATCAATGAATCAATGAATGAATCAATCAATCAATCCATTAATCAATCAACCAATTAATGAATCCATTAATCAGTGAAGCAATCAATCAATCAATCACTCAATGAATCAATGAATCAGTGAATGAATGAATCAATGAATCAATTAATTGATCAATGAATGAATGAATCAATCAATGAGTCAATCAATAATGAATGAATCAATCAATGAATCAATCAATTAATCAATCAATCAATCCATTAATCAGTGAAGCAATCATCAATCAATCAATCAATCAGTCATCAATGAGTCAATCAATGAATCAATGAATCAATTAATTAATCAATGAATGAATCAATCAATCAATGAGTCAATCAATAATGAATCAATCAATCAATGAGTCAATCAATTGTTCTGACAACTATATAGCCTTGTACATATCAAGACCGGTGACGTTCGGCTCACGGTTTAACGACTTCTGTACAAGTTCAAGCTTTACGCTTACCTACGTTTACGTTATCAAACATCATATTTGTAAATAGTTACATATGATACCAAGTTTTGTATATATTTATCTACGTGGCTTCTTTCTGGACTTCACACATCTTACCATGTGGTGCTGTACACGTGTTTTGTTTTATAAGAAAAAAGTTTATAAGAAAATGAGACTCAAATGGTCAAAATCCTAAGAAAATCACGAGGCTCAATTCTCTAGTTTTTTCAATGGTCAACAATCGATATTTTGTAGTTATTGCATTCAAAGAGATAAAGATGGAATTCAAATTCAAGTATACAGTATTAATAACGAAAGTGTAAACCATTTTAGCTAGTATGTTTCAGTAAAAGTTAAGAAAAATTCAAGAAAATTTCAGTCTCAGTTTCGAGAAAAGTTAATAAAATTGAGGCTCAAGCAAAATGATGGTTTTCTTATAAAAAAGACTTATATTGATTCTCCCAATCAATTTTTACAATGATTGTAAAATACTTAGAGCAATATATCTTCATACTTAATATTCACTTTACGTATTGATGAAAGGTACAGTGTTATTTTTATAAAGCAAACTTTCAACAATAAAAATAGCAACAAATGTGAGCATTACGAAATATTTATATACATGAACATTAAATATCTCATATTAAAAAGGAATTACTGCGTAACACAAAATCTTATTTCTTCGTGAAGTTTTGAATTCTCTTCTCGTTCCTAATCCGCAGTTGACAAAATATTCGGCGAAGCGTCTTATGTTTACAAATGAAATATAAGGTGATTAATTTTTTGAAGTAACAGATGGCCTTCAATGTGTTACCACAACTGAAGCAGCAAGCACCATATGTACAAAACAGCGTTAAATTCGAAAGTTTCTAGGGGAGAACAGAATAAAAGCTCCCGCCTCTCTCCTGCCTTGTGTGTTGATGTTTGTAAGCTCAATGCTTTCCATCTCTCATTCGTAGCCATGGGCCTAAAAGAACTGCATACGATCCCTCAGACAGGGATCAGCAGGGGGGGCTGGATGTGTGATGTCACATAATAGACAGCCTATCTTAACTATGATAAGGTATATTTTGATATTTGAAAAGGTGATTTTCTTGGAATCAAAGGGCATATTTGTAAAATTGTTGAAGGGCTTCACCCTGACTCCCATTTCCACGGCCAACAGGAGCTTGAAACTTTTCTAAAGCCCTCTCACTCAAATCTATGCTTCAGCGTCCCTGGGTGTAGGCACTGTTGAAATAAACAGGTGCGACTGCTTTCAAAAAACCTCATGCTGGTTAAAGTTGATTATGCATCTACGGGATTTCAGATAAAGGTTCTTTTTAATTTTCTCCTTTTAATTTTCGATGCCTTGCAGTTTTCAGTTTAAGTTCGTTCATAGAATCTCAAATCTTCAGCACGTCCCTAAGGAGCATCTGGTTTAGGCCCTTCCATCCCATCCGCGAGTCCCTTTGCTCTGGCAGCTAGTATCCTCCTTGTAGTGAACACAATCGATGCTGTTCCAACAATTGCACCAGCAACTCCACATCCAATGGCAACTGCCAATCCAGATGATGATTTTGGCGCATGTTCCTGATTGAAAAAGATCGGGATTGCAATGTAATTAATTATAAGTGAAGAGCTCTTTGAATGTTAAATGAGACTGCAGCTAAACATCTAATAGTGACCACCGTCCCATAGTGGCCACAACTTATAACATCTAAAAACCTTTAGTCCTAAACGTCTTCACAAAATATTCCCTGAGAGGTGAACGTCTTAGTTGCAGCCAACTCCTAACAGGGATTAGCGCTCCCTGGCTCAGTTCCCAATTATAAGTATTGCCAAATTTTCCCAAAGTGACAACACAAAAGTGAAACACTTCTTTGCACTGTTATGGCTTTACATCTAACATCCCTTCTCTAAATCAACGGCAAGTCAGTTAAGCCGCTTAATATTTACAAATTCTAGATCTCCCAAAACCCTAAGGCTTCCATTAAAGTGCTAAAGCTGGAAATTTCCAAACATTGTTCAGACATGGCTGATATGCTAGTTAGTTAGTTTTTAAGTTAGTTAGTTAGTTAGTTAGTTGGTTAGTTAGTTGGGTCGTAGCTATTTGAAAATGCAGACTGAGGTTTGAGGCAGCTATGAAGCTGATATGGGCCTACGACACAAAGCATTTTTCCTCAGACTTTATCTGAGTACTCATTTACCGACCTACGAGAGGATGGATAAGTAAATGGGATGCTGGCTTGTCGTTAGTGTTCCGACCAGTGCGCGGATTTGAACCCATGGAGTTTTAAACTGATCGGGTTCGCAGAGCTATGCCTTATCCACTTGGCCACACCACCAGCTAATATAGTACTGCTTCTTTAAGAGCTCCCAGGGTCTGTTCCATCACCAATCTACTAACATAAATGCTTAGGTGGTAAGCAATTAGGAATACAATTATGCATTATCACTTTCCTTACAGATTTTTGTGGCTTTGTCATGTAGATCGAGTTTAAGATTGAGCTTACCTTGTCATCTTGGATGCTTTTGCCAGTACCAAGATCATCAGTACTCTCCTCTCCTTTTGAAATATGACATAAATGCATTAACAAAGCAGCTCATTTAGTTTTAGGACTGTAACTAATTCTCTATCCCACACGTCTACTCCGACGAGCTATTGTTTTCTCAATTCATAATTAACTCTCAAACTGAAAGCACTTCTATTGTAACCTAGAGAAATAACTTCCAAATGTCTGATATCAAAGGAGATTATCTGAGAACTACAGATTCTTTGTTTGTACAGCATAACTTTCATTATCTAGATACGTGGATGACACCATTGCAAAAAGGCGGCGATGTTCGTGTACTACTAAGCAATGGAAGCACTAATTCCCCAAATCATGGCTTGTTCTTGACCCCATTAATGATAGAAGGAAATTTTTGTCTATAAATAAGCAGCAAAAGCACTCCATCCCAAATCATAGATACATTGATGACACCACTCCAACTGGCTTAATCATAGATACATTGATGACACCATTACTAATTCATTTATAATGAGCAGTGACAACACTCCATCTCAACGTATAAATACGTTAATTTTACCGCTAATAGTAGACGGAAACTTTCGTCTGTCAATAGCCAGTGTCAATCCATCTCAAATCATAGATACGTTGATGCCACCATTAATAATAGAAGGAAATCTTCTTCTATCAATAAGCAACGAAAAATCCATCCAAACTTAGAGTAAAAACCTAGTCAATATTGAAGCCAAATTCATTTGGCACAACTTTTATTAATTTGCGCTGTTTCCATTCTTTCTGATAATACTTCTACTTAAAACTGCCCAATTCTAAACCTCATTTACCTTTGCATGGATTGAAGATAAAAACAACGCAATTCAGAAATTTATACCTGGTTCATAATAGCAGTAGTACACTTTTGTATTGAACTTGTCTTCACTAGGGCCATAAGGATGAGCACCGACTGCGGCGTTAGTGTTGCCCTTGTCATTGTCATCAAACTTGATAAACTCGCTTGACGCCTAGAGGTACAGTAACTGATCAGTGAAAACGACTAGCACTGACTAAAAGACTTGTATCTATATTAGCAAGTTGTATAATATTGTTAACCTTTCGCCTTCTATTACTAAGGAAAGGCTAAATGAGTGAGTTCACAGCCATATGCTTAATAGTCAAAGAAATATATTGCAGCAAACAAAACTCACGACTCTACTCTTAAAACGGGCGACCAACTTCAGAGTTCGAATCCCTTTCTATAACTTCTGAAACTTCGGCTTGTAACCATTCAAAATAAGGCCGCTACTATTTTTCGTCTGTTTTCTTCAAGACTTCCTCTCGACTCTCAACTTGGCACGCCCGTTATGAAGCCAATACCACTAATTTAGATTAACCAATAAAATAACAAAACAAGATTAAAAGTCAACAAAACAACAACAATCCACAGCGAAGCATAATCCATAGTTCACTCGTAGCGCCCTCTTAGCGTCACAATATCGTAGAAGTTAAGGTACGTGGTTGGGAACCTTGGACAAAAGGCCGCTTATTCTGTCTCTCGCTAGCATTTGAAATTAGGAGGTGCAGTTCCTAGGTGATTGGAACTGAGTGTATATCATAGAGATGAACATACGGAAACAAACTATAATATTTACAGATAACAACACTGATGTTGTGCTCTAGCGTAAAGTACTAAATTCTGAGTGATATATAATATAACATAATATAATATAATATAATATAATATAATATAATATAATATAATATAATATAATATAATATAATATAATATAATATAATATAATATAATATAATACAATATAATATCATAATATAATATAATATAATATAATATAATGCACTATTAGTATATATAGATGTAACATAGAATAATGAAATGTAATGTA
>WIPJ01002936.1:176024-189619 GCA_018155075.1 Cassiopea andromeda | reverse complement strand
GAAAACTCTGAGAGGTCAAGGATTGTAGCTCTCGCATCCGTTTCGTCCATTTGGTAAAGTCAGCGAAAATTATCACCTGTACCTTCGCCCTCGTTTTCAAGCGAGCACATATGTCTCAGTTCTAAACACAATCTGAATCCCGTATGTCGCAGTTCTAAACGCTGAGAACAAAAGATGTCAGTCACTTGTGACGCATAGGTGTAAGTTCTAAACATGATAACAATAGAGATGTCTCAGTTCCAAACACAATCGTGAACACATATGTTTCAGTTCCGAACACAGTTTCGAAGAATTCTAAACCGACAGGATTCGAGAAAGAGGAAACAATTATCGGCCACTGAGCACAGCGGGTAGAATTTGCAATATTTTTCCGAGGGCATTTAGCCTGGTCGCTGAAGCGAGAGGTACATGACTTTTTATGTACATATTTTAGAAAGAACAGACACACAATAAAAAGGTGCAGCTCATTATATTTTCCCTGAAACAAAAAAGAATTCTTTATTGATATTTTCTTATGACTCATAACTTCTGATTGAGTTCTAGAACTCTTGGAACTCACCCTAGATCCGCCCTTGCAGTATTTGACTAAATGAGCACGTCACCTCTGGCCTAGCCTTTGTAAGGAATATCGCACTCTGTGAATGCACCAGTGAAGTTTTGTTGTTCGGTTCGTAATGAGCACCATCCTCTAATGAATGCCGCATCATAAAGTTCAAGTTTTCATAGACCGCAGCGGCATTTTTTAGCTGTTCATCTGAGCTCGCTAACCGAGGCAGCTCACTTTGCGAGATGTTGCCTAACCATCAATTCTCATACAAAGTGTGCTTTCTGTTCATGTGAGAAAGTGGGCCCGATAAGTGAGATCTCGCTTGAGCGCTGCCGCGATCTCGGTAAGGCCCTTGCGAAACGAATCGATTTTTCATTCGACTTTTTACTCGACAACAATCGAGGGAAAATCGAGCCGTTTAGCTACCTTGTTGAATGAGTCGAGTGGAGTCGATTGATGTTGAGTGCAGTTTGATCTTTGTAAAAAAATCGAGCAAAGGAATTGTTCTTGACTGAAAATCGACTCGTTTGGCCACCTTGTCGAGGAAGTCGAGTGAAAACATGCGCAGTAGCGTCTCATTGGGCGGGCAAGTATTTGTAATGACTAATGTTATCAGCTGATATGCGTTGCGGAAATATGGGTAATTGAAAATCGAGAGAAATGTCGAGCGAAAAATCGCGTCGGCATTCGGAAGGTGTTAGCTGAAATTGGAATAATGCTCAATTTCTCACATGAAAGTTTCTATCTTCATAGGCGGGCTCATATGAACAGAAAATGAAATTGGAATCGCTAAGTGAGCTTGCCCATTAAGTAGGGTTATTTGAACTGGCCCTTAGAGGAAATACGGTGTATTTTGAAATTGTAGTCCAGAAAAAATTAGTAACGCTTCAGAATACTCCAAATCACAGAAAACTTTGTATCTTACTGTACTATTAAGTATGAAAGTTAGGCTTGCTTCTTGAGGTATATTTGAATTTACAGGCAAATGTCGTATAAGTGGTATGGTACACCATACCTTATGTGGTATCTGTAAGGAGCTGTAAAGTTTTGTAGTAGAAATGATGGTGAAGATGGAAAGAGTTGAACTCACTTATTGTTTCTCTCAAAAGAGTATCTTCTTTTGCAGAACACTTTAACATTTTCCCTCTCATAACTATTGCGGTCAATACTTCTTCTTCCTTCCTGTAGCCCAAGGATATCATGATATATCCAGGATTCTCGTGTTCCTAAAAGATTTTGAAATACTAGAAGACAAGGGTAAATAGGTGATGATACGAACTTCAAATGCATAAGTAAGACGAAAAGTGAATGCGTTGACTGTCCGTAGAATCTGAGTTCTGTGAAGCAGGGTTTCTGTGGAGTAGCGGTTTTTTGTGGTAGGGGTTCTGTGATCCATAAAAGGCATTCCAGATGATCCAGTAGTAAAGACCAATTTAATTTCACAAAAAAACTAAGGGATGCTGAAACCATCTTTTTAAGCAACTCTACTTTTTGAATGAGTGCTTGGGTGCCTCGTACTGCGCAGGAGGTCAATGGATCAAGACGGGCTCAATGGGGTGAGTGGCCAAGCGGCCCAGTCAGTTCCATTAGCTTAACTGAAGTTAAGCATAGTTGTGCACAGTCAGAAACTGGATGGGTGGCCTTCCAGATGAACGACCAAAACAGCTCACTCTGCCGTCCTTCGGAAGGGACGTTAAACTAGGGGTCCCATTCTTGGATGCGGCATGCACAGTAGGCCTAAATTAGCTGATAAAGCTAGGTATAACAGCCTACTCAAGATAAAGTAAAACAAGCAATGCTCTTTCACTATCTATCCATTTGGTGGAGCCACTGAAAAGGTAACAAAGAAAGCCCGCAGCTGCCTAGGACACGTCTCTTCTCGAGCATTCACCATCCCTACGCACGATAGTACATGAGGTCATACTCACACAGAAATCGAACTCTTTGGTTTCGCAAATAGTGGCATACCTCGAACTCAGTCTGAATCTCCTCCTCAACAACATTCCGCTGCGCAACGTCAAATTTCTTTAAATCAATGACAAATCCACCAATCAGGCTCTCCTTGAAGAACTCGTCAATGCTCCATATACTAATTTCAACAGTCGAGTCACGTGTTGTTTTTCGAGTCAGTTTTATTTCGAGTACCTGGTCAAATTCAGGGTTATTAGAATCATCAACAATTCTAGTCTTTCGTGGAATATTGCGTGTTTTCAAAGGTGTTATTAGTAAAACCTGCACACGCGTGCTGAGTTTTGCATTAGGCACGTTGCACTTTAGTCCGCGTGCATGCACTATTTTCACTTTGAATGTTTGACTGTAGGACTGGTGGTAAAATTCGACTTTGATCCATCCGTTATCAATGCTGCAGGATTTAGGTTCCTCTTCAGACTTGGCTTTTTCATATCTCTTCCAGAGAGCTAGTTGGTCGTACTTTTGCGAATCTGCTCCTGTTGAAAGGAGTAGAAAGTTCGTTGTTTAAAGTTGATATCACTTAGCATTGTAATTGATAGCTTAGTGTAACTACAATTTCTACTAAAAGTACTTGGAACTCCTTTTCAGTATCAGGAATTTTCTACCTCCGTCCCGTGACATTAACGCGAATGTAAATCCCCTTTCCCTTCATACAATGTTGAATCGGCAGCCAGGGTCCTTAGCTATTTGGAAAGGCATCACTTCACCCAAAGGTGTTAGTCATATGCCCTTCGATCAACATTGTTTTACGTGGGAGGGGATTTTGTAGTTCATCTACAGTATAAATCACAGGAAGTGTTCCAAGACTTTTGGCATTGTAGCCCTTCCACCATCCTACATACATATTTATATGGTAAAGCAAGTTATACTTAGCCAGCTTCGAGCTGATGGGGACCTGTTATCTAATACATATTCTGCAATATAGAAGATCAAATGAGCCAAAACATTAAAATACATCAAATCCATCCATTTCTTCATAAGTTGTCCTGTGCCCTTACAAAATGTTATTTTCTGCAAGTGTTCTCTACTCCTCCCAATTGATCTCTTAAGAGTCAATAGTCTTTTCCTTTTGATCCTCTTTCAAGGTATTCCAAAATAATGGCCCTCTATAGCGAATCCAGTGTCTCCCTATCTCAGCTCTGAATTCAGGGACAGCAAACTTTGTGTCACTCCTAAGACGAAGTTTAGCGTTCTTACATTTATCAAACACATCTGAAATCCGATAAAGCAACCTCTGTAGGTGGAAATTTTTTCATGAAGAACAGTAGTTTTCTTTTAAAAAAGTATAACATTGTGTCCTATTTTGTGTGTCATAATATATCCTCATCAATGGTATTTCAAGCAATGCCATGGATGATTTTTGCAGCTCGCACGTGAATTTTCTCAATGTCGTGGAAAAGACACTCATTGCATGATCCACAAAGGTTACCATTAACTGGCACTTGAATGTAACATGCATTAAGTAAGCAAGTCCAAACCTACCTCTTTTGCAAACCATTAACGTTTCGTCATCCTCTTCAATAAAATTCTCTTCACCTTCGACAGCTAACGGAGTTTTCTCTACTACAGTCTTTTGCAAGGCAAGCAAATCCAGGTCAATCTCTTCTTCTTCTTCAATTTCAGTTTCATCTTTCTTTCGCTTTTTAAAAAATATTCTCATGCACATATATCCAATGCTAGCAAGAGCCAGCAAGATTATGATAACCACAACAACAGCAACTGTTTTTTTGATGCGTCCCATGAATTTTGCTGTACCACAAAGTTCCCTTCTTTGTCTTCTATTTTTTACTATCAGATGCTTAAACCATATGGATGGGAAACTGTAAATGTCAAGTTTACCATAAGGATACTTTGCCTATTCCAATCTTTTTTCAAAAAGCAAATTCTTATATTTGTTTCTAAAGTATATCGCAAAACTTTTAACTCTACTTAATAAAAGTATTAAAAGTATTAAGCTTTGAATCATGATTGATGTAAAAGTAACGCAATATATTTACACTAGGTGGAGCAAAAGTTTAGGGACGTTGATTTGGAAAGAAATTTCAACCGCTATAACAGTACAATGTTTCAACATACGAAACGAAGTCGTTTAAAAAGAATTTTATCACACAAACAATTTGACCGCATGCTTATTTGTATACTTATAGGGCGTCTAAACTAGTTATTTCAATACAAATAAAAACAAATTTAAAAAAACCTTGAGCAACATGCTCCTGCTCATCAGTCAAACGTATTCCACATAGTGGTCAGTCTTCGTAGAAGATCAAAAGTGAATTACGAGAGGAACGCGACTTCTGTTGAGGCCTAACTTACACTAGAAGCGGCTTGAATTACTCAATCGAAGCGGATAAATAAAGATGTGCTTAGTTTATTAACCGAACCTGCTACGCATGAAGGAATACCCGTAGCACCACGGATGCGTGCAGATAATGCAACAAACTCTGCAGTGGTTACGATGCGGTACTGCCAAAACAGGTCGTATTGCAATCTAATTTTGCATTAAAGCAAACGACAGATTTCAAGATTCACGTTGTTATTATCCGTTACACTTAATGCTTTCCTTAGAAGACGAGGATTTCATCGATTAATTTTTCCTTTGAAAAGTTGAACTCTCTTCTGTAAGGATGCAGAGAGAAGATCTTGGGCAGTCGTCAGGAACCTTTCTGACTGAGAGAGCCATGGAAGTCTCATATTTAAAAATGACTGTCCACAAGAGCGATACAATTGGGCATTGGTGTCTCATGGGACCATAAAATCTTTTACTTCGACACAAACTTAGCAATGCGGGCTTTATGACAACTGAAGACGACACAAGTGGTAACTTTGGAAGGCTTTGTTGGAGGTATTCCTTGTTTTGCAATGCTTTGAAGAAAGTCTACTAAGATTTGTTTGTGAGGCAGAGAACTAGATGCAGTCTTGAAAGAGCCACACGTGGCTCACGAGCCATAGGCTCCGGACGGCTGATCTAGGGTATATTTTCGAGACTAATAAATGTATTTTTTAAAACTGAAAGTATGGGAGTATTGCTGTGAATATTCCATAACTACATGCAAATGCCTTATAATATGCTAAATGTTAATGTGGTTTTTAATTCATTCATACGCTCATTATCACACAAGAAATCATTTATTTACTCAACCAACCAATGAATGAATGAATTAATCAATTCATCAATCTACAAATCTGTCAATCAATCCATGAATCAATCAATTAACCAATCTGTCAATCAATCAACCAATATGTCAATCAACCATTGAATCAATCAGTCAATTAATCAACAAATATTTCAATTAATCAATCAATCAAACTGTCAATCAATCACAAGCTAGTAAACTCCATCCCTCACTCATTCCCCCACGTACTTTCATTCTGTTCTCATTTATTCATTCACTAACTCGCTCATAGATTCTCACTCATTCAACCACTCACCTATTCACTCATTTACTCACAGTCCTTCCAATTCACTCATTCATTCAATAAGCCTTTGATTTGCTCACTACTCTCTCAGTCATTTTCTCTCATTCTGCCATATGCTCTCACTAAATTACTACCCTACTCACAATTATCTAGTTACAAATCAATCTGGATTCATTTCTTACAAGAATTTCCTGATGGAGACCAACATCTAGGTACTAAGGAAACTCATATAAAAATGATACAGACTACCAGGTACAATTTTTCCTTCAATGTAAAATAACCTGTGAAGCACCTCAATTAATAAAGATATGTTGCTCTTGGTGATCATTATTATTAAGACAATGATTTCTATTTGTAACTATATACAACATAAAATTCACTGCTTTCTACTGGTGATAAAAATTGATGTAATACACTCCATTAAAAAATATGGAGTACAGCAATATTATTACTAACTAGGTCATAAATTAAAATGACAAAAAGAAGATTTCAAAATGGCAAACACTACAGATGAGATCTCAAACTCAATTCATCTGCAGGCCAATGGAGGCAGAGCCTGGATGATAATGAGTCACATAGGAAATGGCTGAGTGACCCTTCAAAGCGCCCCTCCTCCTATGGACTTTACTAGTGGCTTACTTTCTGTCAAAGTGGGTACCACAAAATATTATCCTGCAAACCGTATTTGGCCCACAGGCTACAAGTTTGAGACCACTGCATTTAAGCAAACTTAAAAATATGGTAAAATATAACAGTTGTAAATCATGTTTCAAAGTTTCTCAACTTTTATAGATTAATGATGTACACATAAATACATAGTTTGATCATTAACAAGCTGTTATATATATAAATACATCACATACAGTACCAATAATATTCCTGTATAAGACTGTTACTCTTAATTGCCAAATTGCCATCCCACCGTAAATTAATTTTGAATTAATTTTTCCAACCCTTCACTCTTCTTAGGACCTCAACTTATTAGTTTTCATGTAAAAAGCTTTCAAAACAAGTTTGAAAAAGATATTTTAAACAAATATTCCTGTCTATCAGCAATATTTTTGTGCTTTCTACATTCTCACCACAATAGATGCCTCATATATGAACAGAAAGTGAGCCTCAAAGCAGCACTGCCTTAGATTGCAATGCATCTATTCCACCCCACCCCCCCAGCTTATTCTGATCTCCCCACTTATTAATTTCTTCTAATATTTCCAACCCCCTTTGGCAATCTGGCACATAAGAGTATGAAGTGATTCCAAATAAGTTCTTCATGTTGGCACAAAAGTGTAGTCCATAAATGGGATGTACAGCTTCAAGCAATGCTAGTGTAAACTAAATGTACAATAGACAGGGTGACCATTGATTATCCATGCCAGGAAGAAATTGGTACAAAAGTGACTATTTGCATGTGTGCAATTATCTGCATGGGTAATAACTGGAAATTATTTGGGATTACATGACAATCCAAGATTTTTGTATCTTAAATACAGAGTTTCTTATTGCTAAACCACGTCAAATGTCTCCTTTGGGATAAAACAGGACAAAGCAGAGTGATGAAAGCAAAAAGCGACAGTCACAAGTTTTGCAGTTGCAAAAATGAAATTTCCTATTTGGCACATGTCAGTACAAGGTTGATAGTGATGTTGGCACAGGTGATTTTTCATTTGTGCTGGGGATTTTGCATGTGTGTGGACACATGCATATGCAATCACACGCATCTCCAGGTGTAGACTACAATGAAAAAAAGTGCAGAATCTATCCAAAATCCAAACATCTTACAATTGGTAATGAATCAACTGATTTCTTTTAGAACAGTTTGAATTTAAAGATTTTATCAGATGTTCTTGATCAAGCTTTGATCAAGGACATTCAACACAATCTTTATATGATGCTTTTTGCAATTGAAAATATCTGTCATCAATTTCAATTATGCATGAAAGTGAACAAATGAATACAGATAATATCAGTGATAAAGATGTCAAAATACCAAAAACATGTCTGATTAGTTTGGTTCTAGCTGTTCTTGAAGATTTGATAGCTTTCTTGCCAACTCATCACTAAATGTCCGATTGTAACTTGAGCTGATATTCGAGAGAAGAGAATACACTGTTTCATATGATCTGTTGGTGCCATCCTCATTCTGACAGTCATATTCTTTCCCAACAACCTGTAAAGGAAAGATCACATCAGTGATAAAAGAATGTCACTGCCCTCTAAAAAGGACTCTTGCTAGCATAATTATCTAAAGTATGTCACCTGAAGTGCTGGGTGAAGCAATTGACAGTATTTCTGCATACATATTTTTTGCTTTAAAAGAAGTTTCTTTTGGCCCAGTACAGAAACTTTCTTAACTTTTTCACAATTTAAGTGTCAAAACTTTCTCAGCACTTTCTTAGCAAACATTTTTGAGTTTCAATGTTTGGCACATGCAAATTAGAGGAAAGTTAAAAGCTCCATTTGCACCTAAAACTGTGATGAATATTTGTCTTGTGTATGTAAGCTTTTACAAGATATATGTGGCCATGCAGTAACATATATGACTTAGAAGTACCACTGATTATGGCATAATTTTAATCTTATATCTTCATTATAATGCCATACAAAGCTGAAGTATACAAAAACAGTCTCTGCAATGGCTGGTCCTTCACAAATACTGGAAGGGAGGATGTAATTGCAGTGTTATGAGATCTATCTTCCCTAGAATCATAACTATGTCCACATAAAATGTCTGCCCCAATCCCACTTCAACAGTTGAAATACAACTGAGCAAACAAACGGTCTCTCAGAAGTGATTCTTTTTCAAGTATATTTTTGATATAAGTCATATGTTTCATAGATAAACAATAAAGCATATAAACAACAAAGCTTTAGAAAATTGTAGAATTGGAAGATGGCATCCTTTCATCATAGCATCATGGCTTTGTCTGGTTTTTTGGGATTACCTATCATCTATCTTTTCCTGATGCACAAGAAAGCCTGCTCTCGCTATGTGTAGTGCTTCTGTTCTCCCAAGAGTAATCGTACTGAGAAATAAACTGAGATAATTCCTTTGGTCATTTGGGCAATAACCCCATTGACTTGGGATCTTAGAAACCAAACTACCCATAATTTGTTGCATGGATTGTATCTCACAGCATATATTTTCAAAGTTTATCTTGCTAAGCTTTCTTTTCAAAGTACCAAGCTAGCAAGAGGCAAGAAGTGTTATCACAAAAGCACTTGAATTCGTAGAGGGATCCAAATGAAAAATGAAACTCAAAAATTTCCACTAATGTTTCCTTAACTCCAAACTTAGTGTAAATTGTTGAGATATGGGAGGATCATATTCAATAAAGGATCAAATAGCATACAGGTCAAATATGTGATAAAACAAGGAAGGCAAGTGTCAAGTTTTAATTGCCATATCACTCAAAAGGAAGTATTTACCATAGGCTTTGGCATACTTAGGTGTCTGTTTTCTCCTGGTTTTGCATATTTTAGAAAGGTAGGTGATGCATTTGCTTTCTTTGTGCACTTTATGGTAGAATGATACAACAAAACACTAACCAAACATAGTGTTTCTTACAGAATAGTGTCAACAAGCAGGAAAAAGCTAGTGTCTTGTTTAAAATTGTACTTGTGTATGCATGACAAGTTTCAAAATGTTAGAATTATGCTGGCATTGTAATGTCAATAGACTGAGCTGTCTGTAGCCTATTTTTCTGTTTAAGTGTAGAACCTCTTACAGCATTGCAAAAGAAAATAATTGAGTGTGGTCATATGGGCGTGGTCATACAATGTCAAGAATTTTTCTGGATCCGCCCCTGCTTTGTGGATAGCATATTACTTTCTAACGCAAAGAAATAGCGCATTTTAAGAATTCAGGTCACCCTAAATAAGGAAAGGGTTACGGTTAGGCTTTTCATTACTCTTTCTTCTTTCTATAACCAGAGTGCAAGGGAAACTGTAGGTAAAGGATTAGATGTGACAGGAAATGCTTTGATTCTGTAAATCTCCAGTAGCAGCAAAGCATATATGTGCTCTTTCTGATACTTCTTCGTATGGAACCTTGAAGTCTACACCCGGATTGGGCCTAGCTTTTGCTGCATACAAATCCAGACCACATATTTGTATCGGCCCTTATGGGTTGTAAAATGTATTTCTGATGATGATGATGATGACACACCATCACTCCACTGGTGTCTTAATATTGGTAAATTCCAGCCTTCGTGATAACATTAATACAGCTAAGTTTCGCTTTAAGATGAATAGCGCCATGCATAGCGTATATAAACTTGCTGGTTGCATTTACCAGCAGTTTCAACTTTGTTGCCAAACTCGTTCTGCATACAAGCAATATTTTAAAAGATACCAACCGTGAAGCCTGAACTTGAAAGTTCAACGCAAAATCTGTCCTTCTCCTTTGTTTGAATATTTATATATATTTTCCCATCTTTTTCTGGCAGCTCCTTAGATACATCGATGTAGTCCACAGCGAAGTTGACATCTTTCTTTATAAAATCAACTTCATCAGCTAGGTTTAAATCTGAGTCCATGTTTGAATTCTGCAGATTGTGACCATAGGATGAATCAGACAAAGCAATAATAGCTATCTCGATTAGTTCAATGAAGTTTGTCGTGCAAAACACCGTTATTTGTTTGATAAGTCGCCGCTTTTTTGTCTATCTTATCTCAATCCTTTCCTCCACGTAAATGAAGTCGCACAAAACGGTTGCAAACTACATCTCCTTCGCAGCGGCAGAAACAACCTGTAGTAGTTTTCCATCCGGTTTCGGTTCCCCTTGAAAAGTTACATTTATGTCAAGAGGTAGATTTGAATATACTTCCTTCGAGTCAAAAGCAGAGCCCTTTTAAACTACAAACTCGCGGGTCCTCAACATTACCCCCCAGGAGCAGCGGTTTTAGCGGGGCCAAAGCCCTAGGCCCGCTCTTTTGATAACCCAGAAGGGGCCCCGCGTCTGAGAAAAATTTAAGAGAAATCACAGGAAAACATGTAAACACACTCAGTGATTTTCAAACAAAGGTTCCGCAGATGATTTCGGCCCAGGGCCCCCGCAATCCCTAAAATCGCCACTGCCCCCCCAATGAACGAATCTTTGCTCCAAGATACATTTTAAGGCAAAATAGAAAGCACTGAACCAAAAATTTTCCTGGGATCATTGCCACTGGACCCTCTTTCTTGAGTATGTTACAGCAACTAGACAGATTATAAATAAAGGTAGTCCCGTATACTTTCGTGCGTAGGGGAGTGCCTCTTAGAGAGGACACTTATCCTGAGCAATCGGCATGGGAGGTAGGGTGGCCAGTTCCTTTCCTCGCCGCCTTTATCTCGCCAGTGTTTCCACTGGGTACCCATTTGCTGCTGGGTGAACAGTGGGCGAGCGTTCAGTCAGGGCATCGAGTCGGGCTCGAACCATAGACCTTACGCATGGGAGGCATGCGCTCTAACGACTATGCTACCTAGCTCATACTAGACTCATTACACTTTGAAAATGAGCTAACTCCTTTCTAAGCATCTTTGAAGAGATTTATACCAGGATGTGCTCCCAAACCTTAGAAATTTTTCTTTTATCTTTGCACTAGCACATCCCCTTTCTAAGGTTTGCCCTTGAAGCAATATTGCTAAGAAAAGGTTATGGACAAATGCTTAAACATATTGATTAATGTAATGAATTATGTAAATGTTTTATATAAATATTCAAGAATAAGTCAAATATAATAGTCTATTATTTGTAAATCCTAGTGCAAAACAAACCTTCCTCTTTTGGCGTGAAAATGTCGCTCAAGGGGATTTGATAAATCAATGGATATCTAGTTGTATTGACGAAATCGAGTCATGTCTGTCAGTTGGATTCATGTCTATAGTTAATACAAATGTCTGATGCGAATGCAAGACGCATTCAGCTAGACGTGAACTCATTAATATTTACTGAGTCGATTGAAGGTAATTTCTTGAAACTTTTACAAAAAAATCGAGGCTATATGGGCAGTGTCCATCTAGAACTTCTACCAAAGTTCTTCATGTAAGAGAAGCCAAAGATAAACTTGGCATGTCAAAGAAAATGTGAAGAGAAACAAGGTGTATCGTTTATCATTATGTAAATTTGGATAGAGACCAGAGAAATCAAACTTTTAGACCATGGGATTTCTGTAGCAACTTGTTTTAGTATACAAACGGCTCTATAGGGATGGGAGTACCATGGAAAATTTCAGAGTACTTCTAACCATGGACGTAGGAGCTGGGGCACAGGGCGCACGGGCCCCCCCACTTCTCACATATTTGTATATAAAGTGCTCCTTTTTGGGTTGCATAGTTGCCCATTTTTACATATGAGGGTGCTCCCTGAATGCATGTGCCCCCTGAATGCACGTGCCCCCTGAATGCAAGTACCCCCTGAATGCAAGTGCCCCCTGAATGCACGTGCCCCTGCCCACTTCTTGAATTTTTCCTATGTCCTTGCTTCTAGAAAAAGTGTTCTTAAGTTAAACTCAAATAACAAAGCAGCAAAGAGAAAAGTGCCACAGCCCAGGGGAATCTGCATTTGCCAAGCCTGTGACAGATGATGCCCTTGAGAGAACAGAACAATAGACCCGAGATTTTCAGCAATTTATGAGGAATTTGAAAAGCACCTTTGAAGAAGGTGCAAGGCTAGGAAACCAATACTAGAAGCATATGATGTCTTCGTGCCTGGATATATTGTGATAACAAAATACGTTTTGAAAGAAATACACGAACAAAAAAATGACTATTGCGCATATGAAGTGTCTCTAGGAGCACAATGAGCTGGCACATCTCAACTATGATAAATGAAGATAAACACAAGTTCACAACTATAAGAGAGGCAAGAAAATAAACTCGATTACATGAGAGTGGAAGCTCTGCTCTTTTGAGCTAAGGGCCTAGCAGGAACATCAATGAAGATTTTCCACTACCAAAATAGGAATTCTCAATAATTCCAAAGTAAAATTTGCTCGGCTAGGTTTAATGCTTGTAAAACGTAGCGATATTTTGAAACCATGTCTAAGCTTCAATGGAAAAAATGCTTTAGATGATTGCTCCAGCTGGGCCACTCATTCTGCTACTGTCTGCGTAACTAGCTACGCAGTGACAACTGTTCACCAGCTGCGCAGTCTGGGCCACCAGAGTGTCTAATAATACTGTTCACATGCGCATGATACATTATGGGCTTTCGCTAATTACTTGTAAATAATGTTAAATAATCATATCTAAAGTTTTATACGAACATTGAATACAAATAAGGATCTATATAATTATTTACATTTGGTATAACTTTGAATGTCAGGCGAGGTTTGAAGAACTGAGCCATCAGACGTTTTTGTATTTTGTGAACAGCGCGTAAAGCACTCGTAATGTTGCCTTCAAATCATGCGAAACAATGTCTAGAAAAATACGAAAGTATACAGGATATACAGGATAGAACCAAAAACCAGAAAAATAAACAGTATAAATATACAGTATATAACTATATAGTGGGTAAAACATAAAGTAAATACAATGTGCAGAGTAAACTGTTGATACAAAAGAAGGCATTGTCAGCTTCTAAGAACGCAATGGATGTTTTTATTTTCTTTCTTCATAAAAAATTTACTTGAAAAATATTTTTTTTAAATGTATGCCTCATGTTTCTTATAGACA
>WIPJ01002936.1:144951-167385 GCA_018155075.1 Cassiopea andromeda | reverse complement strand
TATTACATTTATATAGTAGATCTCTCTGTATAAGACTCTCTCCTTCTGAATACTTACAAAAAATCTTCTGTAACATTTTCTGGTACAGTTTTACTTCGCAAAATTCCTTGAATTTTCTGAAATGAAGAAAGTAAGAGAGTGGTTGGGAGAAGAGATTGGGGATGAAATTGAATGCGAGTTACGAAAAGAAAAAAACAACCCTATGTTCTTCCTTCTGGAGTGTGCAGTTATCATAAAAGGAGTCATACTCTCAGATGCCAAATAAACGCCCCCCGCTTATTAATTTTTCGATTTTTTTCCAACCCCCCAAGACCTAATTAGGATCCCCCTGTTTATTACTTTTAAGGAAATTGACTTTTTTTACAAACCCCATATTTCATTTCCATTCTTTTTTAGCAATATTGATGCTCAATTTTCATGGCAAAATAGCATACAGCTGTGTATATTTTAGCTTTATGCTTTATGGCAACCTCTTTTTATCCTTTTCATCCTTGTATAATCACTTAAAACCTTTTCTCAAATTCTAACCCCACTCATTTATTTTGACCCCATCATTTTTTAAATTTTGGAATTTGTCCAATCCCCTGTTTATTAGGACCCCCGTTTATTTGGCAGTGGAGAGTAACAGCAACGAGAGAAGTAAATACAACACAGATAGGAAAAATTAGGTCTCTAAAAACAAATACTTAAACTCTATGACTTTTCAGTGAAAAATAACAAATTATAAAAAATAAGTAAAAAAACTTCAAAAAACAAGTATTATCTCCAATCTTAAATCACCCTGAAATTTAAATCAGGTTTCTTAAAAGTCAGTTTGATTGAAGAAATTGCATTTTTCGAGTATTTCATAATACAAACTTTAATTTTTAATAGTCATTGTCTAACATGTTGTTTAATGTAACTCAAATAAAGGTCAATTTCAAGGTTTCTTTTAAAACATATATGCACATTTGGTGAATTTCTTGCTGTAATTATTAGAAATTGTTCACCCTTGTTACAAAATGGTTCTTTGCCAACATTTATTTGTATGAACTTCGTTTTTAAACACTTGAAACTACGACTATAGGAATTGTTTACTAAGTAAATACCAAACTTTCCACACAAAGTTTATGGAAATTCAAAATCATCACGCTGCTTCTCGAAATCCTAATGCCAGCTTACTAAACTTACATTATATCAGTCCCGATTGACCATACTAACCAGAGCAATAAACATGACGTCACATCATTCATATATAACGCCCCTGGGAGATATGTAACAAAGACAACACAATACTTGAACGCCAATGAACAGACAATGAAAACAATACAACATAGCATAACAAGCCTGTTTTGCTTTTTGACCATTTATAAGAAATCAAGTAGCCTGGATTTACAAAATGACTTTCTTAGTGGCAGGGTAATACTGTATCGTAATATAAATCTTGCATATATGCAGATATAAATCTTCTTAATTATGTCAAAAGAGTACATATGAGTTATTACCGTACAGAAACATATCTACGCACCTGTACAACAACAACGTTTAAGATCACATCACTTGGTAGCTTTAGCGGGCACTCAAATTTCTTAGCAAGGGCAACCAACAAATAAAGAATTGCTGGTAAATGTTTTTTGTGGATTACTGCAAAAGAAATATCATACTGCATGACTTTAAATGTTTTCTAGAATGATTTGTAAACTAAGTACATACTTTTTCATTAGAAACAAGCTTTCTTGTATCCGCTTGGATGCTTTTTAATATTTTGTCAAACCAAGCTTTATATGTTTCTTAAATTCTAAAAGACTTCCATAAATAATAGCAACCAAGATCATGCAACTGTGATGCAAGAATGTTCAGGGTTTGTGACGCATGTAATGGATGTTGTTTCTATCTTGATCAAAAATTTCCTTTTACAAACAGTTCTTTCAGTTACTGCTTGAAATTCAGTCTGTTTGTGTTTCTAAAATGTTCCTTAATTTTGCCTATTTTCCACCTCATGTTCCTTATGAACATGTTTAATATCACAAACCTGTAACCAACTTTTCATTAAAAACTAATAGCTAACAGGAGTGATTGGTAAAATTGGTTTGAATAAATGAAAGTGAATGGGAAAGGCATAGAACTGAGAAATAATCAAACACACAGCTGCTATTTTTCTAGAAAGAATTGGTATGTTATAGAGAGATTAATCATTTTAAAACAGCAAACAAGAAAATGATAACTGCAATGTTATAAATAATGCATGATTTGCGCTACCTTACTGGTTGTGTCTGAAGATATCTGATTTGTGCCAACTAATTGTGAAATGTGTGTCAGTAATATGAATATACAAAATAAAAAAGAGACTGTAAAGAATACTCACAGCCCACAGTCCATTTATCAGTATCTTTTGTCTCCAAAATTTCATTGGTGATGGTAATTAACTGATCTAGGTTTTGTTTCTGAACATTTACAGATTGCGTTACTTCTGTCAAATGGCCAAGGTTTTGACCTGAAAGTTGCTCTGAAAATATACAAATAAAATTAAACATACAAATATGCATCAGAAAGATCCATCTGCTTAATAAATATGAGAAAATTATTATGAAAAAGTTTATGCAACATAAAGTCATTGAAACTGAGACATCACTTGGAAATCACAGCTTCAATGTAAATTTTAAAATGACAACCACAACGAGGAACATTATGAAGTTATATTCAGGACAAACTGACTCAGCATTTCTTCTGATTTCTTTTAATGACAATTCCAGCTTAATTTCAACATATATTAAGTATGGCAACACTACTATTATTGCAACACTACCATTATCAAGATGTTTTGGGGTTACCTAATCCCATCGTGAGTTAACAATGAAGAAAAAGTTGGGGCTTTCAAAGATGAGAGAACTCAAGTCCAAAACTAGCCGAATGAAGACTGTCCATTTGTTCTCGAATAGCACCATCTTTAATATGGCCTATTTTGCTAAGCTTACACTCTACCAAAATGCCAAGAAATACATGCAATAAAGCTATAGAGAAAATAGAAAAACTCTTACCAACAAACAAGGCAAGGATGTGGCCGTCATACAAGTCCTCTGCGATATCACGGACAACAATCCTCATTTCTTGGAGAACATCATTTATCCAATCTGACAGAACCTATGGTAATCAGAATTCATTAATCATGTAATCTGCTTTGACTGATAAAATCACACATGTGGAATCTTGCTTAGTCTAGCAGCTGTTCCATGGTAATCAGCAAAAACTTTCAGGAGGATCCGCAAAACATAGGTTTGGAGAGATGATATCCAGCACTGAGGACTTTCTTTGCAAACTGACCACTTTACTTGAATTGAGACATCAGTTGGAAAGTGCAGTTTCAATAAAAATTTGAGGATGATAGCCATATTGCCAATGAATCAGAAAGAAAAGCCAGTTTCATTTGTAGGTTGCCATCGACTCATCCAGTACTATTGACAGAATCAGTTAAATTACTACAGCTACAACTACTATGACAATGTAACTGATTATGTCAATATTAATAGATGTGTTGATGGCAATCTACAAGTGAAGCTGGATATTCTTTGATATTTTTATGACTGGTGAGAACACCTTACAATTTGGTCTAAGATCTATTAAATATTCTGGTGTAAAATTTTGGAACAAAATTCCTGATGCCATCAAGCAATCCACTTCAGTTTCTAGTTTCCATCATAAGCTGAAAATCCATTTATTTTCTGCCAGATAACTGACATAATATGCTTGTAAGCTATTGTAAGTTTGAGAACCAAAGATGAAGCAATTATAACAGAGTAGGCAAATTTACACAGGGGGAAGGGGCTCTCTTCTAGGTTCATTTATATACTGAGAGAACTCTTCCTTACAAAATTCTTAATTTACAAATCTCATTATTTATAGGTATTTTCTTCTTGTTTGCTCTTTTCTTTGTTCCTATTATGTTTTAGTTAATGTTGTTATTAAAATTTGCAAGGTTAGGAAATTTGAATTATGAACTTGAACATGAGATGATCTGCAATGTTGTTCTTTTAGCTATCATACTCAGGCCTTACATAAAACTGTAATGATGAATAGCCTTCAAGGTATCTACAAATTTTCTGGATTGCAAATATTTATAACTACATCTTTTTGTATTAATTTATAAATAATTATACAACATGGTCATGATGATATACTCAAATCTTCTTTAGGGGCCACTTGAAAATCAGCTTTGCTGAAGGGCAAACCTTCTTATGAAATGAAACTAAATATCATTACTCCACTTGCACCATAACCCAAAAAAGAATGTGAGGCAGTTTGATTTCACAAAACAGGTTTGAGCAGATAAAGAACTCAATCAAGTTTTCTAAAACCTGGCAGCACACCAAAACATGGTACAAAAATTGAAGTTATATATTGATCAGTTGCAACTACCTTGCAGGGGGATTTGGGGGCATGCATATGCACAAAAAGCATGTGTTTTGTTCTGGAAAACCAGAAGATTATACTTTCTTCACAGGTAATCTCAATTAATCCTGCATATCTGAATACAAACTTCTTTTAAAAGAATAAAGTTTATAAGAATATTCAAGCTCAGAATTGCTGACATTTTAAGAATAGCTTAAAAATAATGCAAGGCTCAAGTTTCATCAAAACTTCAAATTTTTGTGTAGTTTTTCACTATCGATACAATATTTGCTATTTCACTCCACTTCTATTTTGCTTTATGATAAAGTAAGACACAAATAAAGACTTTAATATAATCCTCTGATTTTCAGAAGTAGTTACACCTCCAATATTCAAGAATAATTTAAGAATAATCTATAGCTCAATACTAAAACAATAAGGCTCTGCAAAAAATTAGGTAGTCTTATAAAGTGAAAGTGTGCACTCTTAAATTAAAGAATTATACCACATTTTTTTTACCTGACAAAGTTCTTTAACTTTGTGATCTTCCAGTGAATTTGGTGCAACCATATATCTCTCTTGTCCTTCATCTAAAATGGAAGTTAAAACCTTTAACTACATGGGACTAATAATAATAATAGAAGATATTTATACAGGTCAACAGATTCAGTTACAGAAGGGTACTATCAATCTAGGACTGGCAGATTTGCACTTTGGGGTTTGCACTAAATCAACCTAAATTATATAGTCAGGGTACACAATGGCCTTCATCAACATAAAATAGCTTAATCTTTATTTTTTAGTTTTTGATACGTCGATCAATCTTTTGTCGTTCCATAATGGAACTTTTTGCGTTAAAGCTTTTTCTGCCATATCTTTGTCTATTTTATAGTACGTTTCCAGCAAGGCACTTATCAATAACTCAAAGTGTCTGAAATGAGAAATGGAAAGTAGAAAGTTTGAAAAGAAAGTGCTACAATATTAGCATATAAAAGACTTTTGATGTTGGCAATGAATAATGCAAGCATACTAATAACATATCTCAGGATTTAACACTCTTTGTTATTTGTGACTAACAAAATGAGATATAAGTATCAAGATGTGACCTTTATGAAGCGAGAAGCACCTAAGTAATTACATAAAAATGTGCCCTGCTGATACACAATCAGGGCAATATGTATGGAAACAACATATAGCCCTCAGCAATTGAAAAATGTGGTCAACAACAGCTCAGTCTTTCTTTTTTAGTTTTTGATACCATTTTGGTGTAGAACTCTTTTCACAAGCCATATTGATATTTGCTCTGATAAACAGATAGTTTGAAGCTACTAATTTTATCTTACTCACAGTTGAAAAGCTCATTTATCTAGTAAATTTTTAGACAGTTCGTTCTCTTCTTTTCAATAGATTTTTTAGACGGCTACATTTTCCTTTGCTCCTCCAATGAAACTCATAGTTCAAATTATTTTGAAATTTAGAAATTGGTGTAAAATTCTTTTCACAAGCCATACTGATGTTTGCTCTGATGGAAAAATAGCTTGAAGCTACAAATTTTATCTTACCCATAGTTGAAGAACTCATTTATCTACAAAATTTGTATACAGCTCAATTCACTAAAATTTCTTAGACAGCCACATTCTCCTTGTTCCTTCTATAAAACTTGTAGTTTGAAGTATTTTGAAACCTATGAATATTGCAAACATTCTGCATCATTTACTTTCAAATTTCAAGATAGGACAGCCTAATAAAACGGAAATGTTTCATTGCCATTCTTTGGTAGTCTGGTAATGCACCATCTTTAGTCATGTTTCTTTTTCCTTATATTCTGTAAAATATGAAAGAATAGCTAAAAAGTCTTATTTGCATCTGAATTTGTTTTGGTCATGTCAGCTATCACTTCCATGGAGAAACAACTGCAAGCTTTTCAAACAGACTTATACGCGATTTTTGAAAACGAATTTCTAGGGCCTTGATTTCAATACTTTTGTACCCTGAGTGTATATCAAACTTCACCAAATGGTGCACTGATTACAAAACCTGGCTACCACTTTCCACACACACCACATGCCAAGCTATCATATCATCAGTCACTCGGATGATGATATGAAAAGAGCGCCACAACTTACTGGGGCATACCAGGGGGAAATATGGGGTAAACTACTATGTAGTAAGTGGTAGCCAAGCTTTCATTCTTTATTTGTAATCAGTTAACCATTTGGTAATACTTGATATATATAATTTAGGTTGATTTGGTGCACACACTAAAGTGCAAACCCACCCTAGGACCTTGCAGAACATAAAGCACAAAAAATTAAAGCACATATCTTAAATACATTAGCCAGTTAAAAGCATAATGTTACTTGAAATGACTTATAAAAGTTTGCTTTTAAATCAACAATAGTAACTGTAAGCAAGACTTGTTGAAAAAGGTCTTAACATGATAAAATCTCACATGGTCCTCAAAAGTAAACAATTTTTTCGAAATATAACGGGTTCTCAAAATTAAAATCTACAATATTAAAACTAACCCTAATAAAAATCTCACAACAGCAAATCAATTGCAGTCCTTCACCAGAAATCAAAATTGTTTATTTAGTTCTTGAAAAAACAATACGAATATCTTGAAAAAATAATACTAAGAATCTTGTAAGTAAGTATGACTTATACAAGATCCAAGTTTCTCATAACATGGTAGAATATATGCAATAGGAGCATCATAGAAAACACTAACGCAATGTGTGTATGCCGGAGATAAAAACAAATCAAATTCATACGGAAGCTCAACTCGTTGACAACCTCATCTACGAAAATGCATTCAAATGTTCAAGAAATTTCCACTTTAAAAACATGTGAAAACGAAAAATCATTGAGTACCTAGGAGAAACGAATCGGGCGAGACGACGGCTGTTGGAGAAGTTGGATCTTCGATGGACTTTTTTCCTTGCTCTTCTAGATCATTGACTGAAAAAAACGGTTATGCTTTAAATGGCCTTCAAGATGCGAGAAAAATATTACAAGCCACTATGGTATTTTTTGCTTTGATTATAACACCTGTTTCTAACATAAAAAGCCTCTGAAAATATGAAATTATCAACAGATGGCCAAAACAAAAATACTGCTCAACAGGAAGGTGCTGGCAACATATACTGGCCTACCATACTACTTCACTTCATGGCAAGAAGTTAATTTGAAAGAGCTAGAGGAATATCTTACCTTCTTTCTCAGCTTTTCTACTTCGTCTTGTCAGAGTTCCCATCCATCCTTTATCTCTTTTTAAAGTTCCACCAGTAGGGGCTGGAGAAGTTGCCATTTTTGATTTTTACGCTTACCCACCCTCGTAATCACGAGCCTCCTTAGCGGAAATGCGCAGCACCACGCCCTAAGCAATTTCCTTTATCTGTCTTCTCAGGGGGTCATTCAATTCGTACGTACGCACCAAAATGGCAAACATTTGACCCTTCTCCCCCCATCGTGCGCACATGTACGGTTGCTATGACCCCCATTGCGTACATGCTCTTACCCATCTGACCCGTTCTCCCCCCTCATTTCCAATGAGAATGTTGTTAAATGTCAAATTAAGAATCCCCTAAAGAAAAGAAGCGGTAATACATCTGAAAGACATGAAAATAATCATAGCAAATGTTCTATAAAACTGTAATGAAAGTCGTCACAAAGTACAATAAAGTATAACAAAGTACTTTGCATATGAAAATATAACAAAATACATGCAGAAAGGGGACTTTTTGCTTACGTACTTAAATGTGTCAACACCCCCTCACTTGTACGCATGGCATGCACTTTTGCTGGACCCTCTCCCCTTTCGTGCGTACGTACTAAATCAATGATCCCCAGAGGAGAACTTAATCTAGCTTTCCATATCCACAAAGCATTTTAAGTGTTTTGGAATCTGTCTACATCAAGACTCAAAAGCCAGTCTTGTGTAGACAAAAAGAGTTTGTTTTCTCATTGGGACTTTTCAAGTAAAAAGCATTTTATGAAAATTATCGTACTTTTATATCGCTAGTCCAGCCAAAAAGGCAGCAGGATTGTTTGGCGTAAAATAACACGATCCCTTCCCATATCAATGGCTTTTGGGAGCCATTGTAAAAGAAATCGCAGCAATATTGCCTCCTTGTTTTAACCTTTTCTTCTGTCATTTCTTAGCTTTTGCGATAGATATAAATCTGCCCCTAGGCTTACGTCTGGTGTTCATACATCGTAATTCATCGGAAATCATCGCCGAACATCGGGGATTGTTCCTGATTGCTTATGACTTATGACAACCGCACTATCGGCGACCTTCGGGTATCATCTCCGATCATCGGGAAAGTCAAGCCTGTTTGACTTTCCCGATGAACAATAGAAAGTCAAAAAATAGATTGCAAGGTTTGTAGTTGGTGATTATGCTTCTTGTCACGTTGGGAGAGAGAATTGGAGTGCATGAACCAAGTAGATGATGCCCTCTAGCTTGTGATTGCAAGAATCTAATGAAGAAAACGAAAGTAACACTCTTTGTATGGCAACTTCTAAGAGATTGTAATACCTGCCCTGCAATCTCACTTCACACAGCTAAAATAGCTTCTTTGCTGTATTTCTTGTGGTGGAAAATACGCGTCGTATTCCTCCAAAGTAAAATTATGGATAAGATATTCGTTTTCTCCTCTCAATCTCTCAAACGAACGCACCAAACATACAATGAACC
Organism: Cassiopea andromeda; assembly: GCA_018155075.1. Taxonomy (NCBI): domain Eukaryota; kingdom Metazoa; phylum Cnidaria; class Scyphozoa; order Rhizostomeae; family Cassiopeidae; genus Cassiopea; species Cassiopea andromeda. Next base: position 158,318 of record WIPJ01002936.1, on the reverse strand, counting down.
TTCCCATTCCATACTCTGACGTTTGGCGCCAGTACATGCTCTTTGTTCATCGAGGATGATGCCCGATGAATTATGAAATAAGAAAACCAGCCTGTCCAGATCTTTTTGCAAACCAATAGAATCCTCTGCTGATGTCATTTCAAGATAGAGTGCACAATCGTCGGCCAATAGATTTATCTTAGAATCAACATCAGTAACTATGTCATTAAAAAATATAAGAAAAAAGAGCAGGACAAAGAACAGATCCTTGAGGGACATCTGAGGGACCATCATAAAGGTTTGATTCTTCGCCATCCATCACCACTTTTGCGGCCTAGATCAAGCATGCAACTAGGAGGAGTCCTAGGGGTCTGGATTCCTGCCCTTTCCAGCATAAGAACAATAGTGCCTTTCTTTTAGTGCTCTCTCTATTCAGAAAATGCATTTCCCTAACATGAAAAAGGGATGGTCTTAAACACTTTCCCGGAGCGATATCTCCATCCCCCAAGATTTTTCTTTACTATGATAGGAAAGGGCAATAAGAATCGTTAGCTTTAAGAGCAACGATATCAGTAAACCTCTCACAGTATTTCCTCCACTTATGAATCTCCAAAACAGTATCTCCAGGGCTGCATCGTCTTTAAAAAGCATTGGGTTAGCCTTTATTCTTGGATTCCACCCCTGCCCTCGAAAATTCGTAGTTACGCTCCTGCAATAAGGAGATTTGCTGGTTGTTCAGAATTGGAGAAAGTCTTCTTCTAGCAACTCACTTTATGACCAATAAAAGCAACTCAGAGTATTGAGGCCATTTATAAATCTTGTCTCAAAGTTTTTTGAGAAAAAATTTAGAACTGCACATAAAATCGAGCAATGCTGTGTTGAAGAATCAACTTCTTTTTTCAGATAGGACTAAACTGCCTGCTTTTGACAAGAAGGAGTTGATAAACGCTACTATATCTTACAGTTCCATTTCTAGCTGTGTTCCATTCTAACATAAGTCTACTATTTTTATCGTTATTGTTTTTATTTTTACTTCCTTGTTTTTATTTTTACTTCCTTACATGCTTTGGTCGTTAGATTATACATCCTTGAACTGCAGTTTTGTCGTTTGAACTGCAAAAATTTTTTCAGAATTATACAAATCGTATGGAACTGCACGTTGAAAAAGCTCAGTCTTGCCTGCATTGTGTTGGGGAAAGCGTTCAAACAATTTTGAATCAAAATAGAGGTAGATTACGGAAAAATTTGGTATGATTACGTCATTTTATTTTCAGGAATCACGTGAGAATAGGTAGAAGCAAGATGACATCGAGGCATGTTGTAGAGGGAGGCGAAGGGGCAACTAGTCTCCTTTTTGAAAGACGAAACTACTGATAATATCCCATCATTTCCCAAGAAAAGCGAAAGGAGAACTCATGCAAAAAATCAGAGAGGAAAAATGACAGCTTTTCAAAAAGAATATCAACATGGAATTTTACTATAAAATCTGGTTCTAAAATATATACAGATTAATTTCACGACAATAACACTTTTAAAAACTCGTTATAATTGACTTTTCCAGTCATGTTTTTATCAAAATATGTCATTAAATGATAAAACTCCTCATCGTTAACGAGAATTTTGAATTTTTGCAGCGTCTGTTTCAACTCCATAGCAGTGCAAGTTCCTGTTGCACTGCGATCATTTGCCTAAAAATCAGAAATGACAAGTGAGAAGGTTGATATACAAAAAGTTACAGAAAAAATGGAAAAAGGAAAATATACTTTTTTTTGTTCGATAGCTTGTTCCAGCCAGGGCCGAAACTAAGGACAAGTTTTGGTTGGGTGTGCAACCCCAGTTTACAGACAATCAGACTTCGTTCGAACCCAACTCGCCAATAAATAGGACTTTCTTTGAGTTTTATCAGCAATACAACGTTGATGAGCACTTTTGATATTCAACAAATGTGCCGACAAGCTAAATATTGGAGAAGTGCATCACCCCTCCGCACTCGTCCTTTGGCTACACCCAAATTTCTAGCCCAATACTGAAACTTTCTACACTTTTTCACGATTCAAGTATCAAAACTTTCTTAAGACTTTCTTAGCAAAACTTGTTGACATCTGATGTTTTTTTGCATGTACATTACTGGAAAGTGAAAAAGCCCCATGTCTACTTGAAATGATGATAAATCTTAGTAAATAACAGAAATGAAACTGTTAGAGGGTTGCCAATATAACATCCACAACATTGTGTACACAGATAAATCGCATTTTTAAATAAAGGCACACTTAAAAAAGTTCTTAGGTCTTAAAAATCCAGTACTGAACTGTCTTAATTTCTTGAGCAGCTGAGTACTACTTTCTTGTAAGCCATTTTCTCATTAAAAGGAACGTGTAATGATGCAACTGACACAAAATAAACATAGAACGCTGATGAGAATGAATTGAAGGTAATGAATGAACAAAATACAGCAACGAATGGGTGGGAATCAGAGCTTTGTTGATTTGTATCGATTAGCATAGAATAGAGAAGCATGGAGAGCCACGGCTGTTCAGCTAAATGAACTTCCCGTCCAATGCTGATGATGATAACCTTATGAGGCCCCACATACCTTGAAGCATAGGGTGTTATGAGGCCCCTTGGAAATTGAGGTCTTGGGGAAATTTGCCTCTGCCCCCCTATCGGCAGTTCTGACTGCAAGTAACAAAACATTGTCTACTAATTTATTAGTATCGAAAGTTCTTTCAAAGGAAGTTGTCTGAAACGCGCTGAAGTTGAATGAAAAAAGGTCATATGTATTTAGATTTGATGGTTCACGTTGGTGCTACAGAATTAGGCCTAAAATTATGTGTTTACCTACCTTGAACATCCTTCGTACTTGCTTCCACTCATCCCTGATTTCTCGTTTCAGTCTTACAATTAATATGTTCAAGTACGTGTTTTCTGTTTCAAATGACTTCTGCAAAAGCAAGAAAGGAGTTGGAGAGAGGTGAGACACAGACAGAAAGGTGCACTTCTCAAACACGAGAGGCGCATTTCTTATTTCATACATGAGAGCTGGTGCCTCTGATGGACGTTTGTGTCCTAAATCACATGAAAAATATGCAAAAGCAATCTTTCCTCAATTTGTTACTTTTAAATGTATTCACACACGCTTCATATTCAAGCTTAATTTGTTTTTGAGTCTCATTTTTCCAAAATTTTGTTTTGACTTTGAACCTAAAAATCACTCTTACATTCTTGCACTACAAGAGATGTAAATTTGCCTGAAAATTTAAAGAAGAATTATTTTGATTATCACATCATACTTCTATTACCATACAATTTTAAAGTTAGTCCTTTAGTTCAGGAATCTGAGCCTCAATGTTCTTATAGAGTATAACCCTATAAAATACGTACATGGTTTTTCTATAAAAATACTCAATACTCTTAAACTTTTTTAGTTTTGAGCTTTAGATTATTCTGAAATTATTCCTAAACATCGAAGGTGTAACTACACCTGAAAATCAAAGGAGTATATTTAAATCTTAAATGAAGTCTTACTTAATCATAAAGTAAATCAATAGAGGTACAGAATAACAAATATTATGTCAATAAAGCAAAATGTAACCTACAAACAGTACTCTAACTCAAATACTGAAAAATTCCAAGTCTTGATAAAATTTGAGCCTTGAATCATTCTTAAATTATTCTTAAATATCGAAGATGTAACTAAGCCTGAAAATCAAATAATTATACTCAAAACTTTATTGATTTTTACTTCAACATAAAGTAAAATAGAAGTGGATCAGAGTAACAAATATTGCATCGATAGTGAAAAACGTAATCTACAAACAGTACTATAACTCTAATACACAAAATTCCAAGTCTTGATAAAACTTGAGTCTTACTTTATTCTTAAATTTTTCTTAAATTTCAGCAGTTCTGAGCCTAAATATTCTTATAAACGTTATTCCTACCGAAACTGGAATGCACCGATTCTGATCGCTTGATTGCATCATGTACCTTTTAATCCAATCCATGTACTTCACTCTGGGGGAAAAGCAAGACGTTACTGCCTATTTGCAAACCTCGGTGACGAACAACAAGTGAAGGCCGTAGCTGCGAAGGATTTACTGGGTTGAGACCAGGATCTATAACGCCTTATTCTTAGAAAATTCTGACGTTTTTCCGGACGCAAGGATGGTAATGGGGGGTTGTCCTGGGGGCAATACCAGCCTGTACCATCATTTTGGGGGTCACCCTTATTTGATTGCCTAATTCTCCAAATCGAACTTTCTATTGGAGGGCAATACCATGAAACAATTATTTGGAATTACCTTCTGTGTCCCCCGCAGCACGTGCCCGTTGATGACAGAAACATTTGCAAACGTTTGGAGGATTTAAACGATAAATGATCATATATACTCCTTTTTATTTTCTAATAGTGCAAAACATTTGTGCAATCTCAAGCAGGCCCGCAACCATGGAGTGGCATGGGTGGCAAATGCTACCCCTGGGTAACAGGACGCCATCTTTTTGCCATCCCAGGGAAAACTTTTCTGCAATTTACTTTGCAGCTTTTTCTTTGCAGCTAAGGAGAGATCTCCTGAAACTTCGATTGAGCTAAACCTTCGTCTTTGTGACATAATATAAAGTTCATTCTTTTCCTGCACACACATTATCCATTTGATTTTGATAACTTTCTGTATTCATTAGTCTACCACTGTAAAAATTACGTGCACAAAAAAAGCAAGGACAACATATTTTTGCAATAAAATCTAGAGAGACAAAGATTTTAGCTCAAAACTTTCCGGGGAAACAGCTCCTGTGCCATCAAAAAGTGCGGAGTGATCTGGAAATCCTAACCAAAAGACCAAAAGTGCCTTAGAACGCTAACCAAGGAAATATCCATCTCCCCACTTCTACTTCCTTCCTCTGTTTTTTCTTTATGCTTAATACTCCATGACTTTGTGCAAATGAATTGAAGCAAAGAGCAGATGTTTATGGATGCAGTCCCCCGTGCCTAGCAATGTTCCAGGCGTTCCCCTCGCAAAAAATTCTGCCTATTGCTGTACAATCCATGTAGATACATACCGTCCATTTCCACTATCATATCTGCCAATCGCTGTCATCATTTCTTCAGTACTAAGAACAATGTTGTGGCTTTCCAAAAGATCTGAAAGGGAACAAAATGAACTTTTTAGATGTTATGTCAAGAAGTTAAAGGTAGCGCTTGAGACTTTTAGTTGCTGTTACACCAAATCTTGAGTACGGGGGTGTAGCTCAGTGGTAGAGCGCTCGCTTTGCATGCGAGAGGCCCGGGGTTCGAAACCCCGCACCTCCATTTGTTATCTACCATACGCACATGCCATGCCCGCTTGGTATATAACTTTTTGTCCGTTTGAGAATTACTTCTTTACTGCAGTATGGACATACGGAAAGGATATAGCTAATTCTGGCAAATCAAGTAGCAACTGCAATGGAAAATTTGTACGCTAACACTTCCCTACATGGTATTTGCACGATACCAGTAGCAAAAGTCTTTGGAAAAGCTGCATGTACTCATGAAATGATGAAAAATATTAGGCCCTCTTAGCCATAAACAAGTTAGGTTGTTCAACAGTTTTCAAATCAGTGGCTAAGCTAAATGTCTTGCCTTTCCTCACAGGTAGGAAAGATGTTGTTTCAAATTCAATCTTCAAAGACAAAGCAAAGAAATCTACTGCAAGTTGATTTCGGGACATGCACAGACACACATTTATAAGGTGGAATTTCAAGACTACTTGGGAAAATTTGCTCTACCACTAATTGTGAAGAGTAAAAGAATGTCAAAAATTCTTAAACATTTGCTTGAACCTAAGAGTAGTAATATTTTACCTTTTAATTTTGAAATCGGTATTTCGCCCGTGTTTGACTGATCAAGAGCTCGACAGGACTTTGAGAAGCTCTTCCATTGATTTTGTAGCTAGGAAAGGAAGTTTGCAACTCAAGAAATTGTTATTTTACATATATACATCCATGGTAAAATGGAAATATCTACAGTTATCAAATGATAAATATAGTAATAGAAGTATTGAATAATGAAGTAATTAATAAAACAACTAATGAAAAATGATTTAAGAGTTGCTGAACGAAATAAGTAATGAAGGATTTAATGAAAGAAGTAATACAAGATTGAAGAAATAAGTGCTACACTCCTTTCTATAAGAACCGGTAAAATTGAGGTTCAGGCTGGTAGTTCTTAATTTTTCCCAAATTTTGAGAGTAAATTTTTCTTAAGTTGTTCTTAAATTAGTAGCGTGTAGGCCGTTAGAAATAGGTAGAAAGACAATATACAAGACAACATTGGATGTTTTGATTGACTGAGAGCCAAATGGCACAACCAAGATGGTTTCTCTTGAATATTAATGTTTTTGTTGAAAAATTTTTTAAAAAAATATAAACAGACAAAGTTAGTACAGTACCTAGTTCCCTAGGAGCAACTAATTTGCGAAAATGGAAGACAAAAAGTCTCAAGGCTGTCAATTCTCCTCAGGTTAAGAAGGACATTTCGTGTCCATTTGTTAGTGAAAATCTTCTGCATCGTTTTCAAAAAATACATTTTATGACAAGGCTTCAGGTTCAGCCTGGTTCTTAATTTGTTCTTAATTTTCCACCAAATTTCAGGCTCGTGTTCTTATAAAATTGTTGAATTGAAAATGTTAAAGATGGAATTCAAATTCAAGTATACAATATTAATAACAAAAGTGTAAGCCAATTTAGCCAGTATATTTCAGTAAAAGTTAAGAAAAATTTAAGAAAATCTCAGGCTCAATTTTGGAAAAGGTTAAGAAAATTGAGGCTCAGTCAAAATAACGGTTTTCCTATAAAAAAAGACGTGTACTTACATTAAATTATAAAAAAGATACTTTTGATACCTGTAATTTGATTTTTTCCTCAATATCAATCGCTGATAGAGATTTCTGGATATAGTTATTGTTTACAATTGGGGATTCTGGGCATTTTGGTGGTACGTCCTAAAACAAACAGGATTTAGAATCAATAGAAATAAGAAGAAAAAAGCTTCTTCCATGTCGAGATAGATCTCCTTTTAACTAACTTGAACAATTTCAACAAGATTCTAATAATTTTTGAAAGCCTATTGATAAAAGCAAAGATTTTCAAATATGTCTAGGAACCAACTACGTGGGGGCTTGGGGCTTGGGGGCTCGAGTCACCTCTGGGGAATGCTACGGGGCTGAGTCACCCTGAAAATTGTGAGAAGGAGCACGTTTTGTTTGCCCAAATCACAGAAACCTATGAAGTGACATGAAAATGATACTGCATTGTCACTTCTGCAATAAATTTATACATCTGTTCTGCTCAGTGAAATATGCACACAAAATACATAAAATTAAAAAGTTTATTCATGGTAAGCAATTAGAGCCCCTACCCCTGAGAAAATCAAAAGTCAGCTGCTATGAGGGTATATTTTAACAAATTTACTATGCAATGACGAGTGTTCGTTGTACTAGAAAGTGATCAGCGTTGGAAGATAGGAAATAGTCTTAATAAATTATAACATCATTCCTTTCATAAATGGCAAACTGAAATTTTTATGAAGCAATACATATGTGATATCTTCTGGGAGCTAATCTCTTTTTCCTATTTCTGTCAAACCTTTCTTCATTTTTTATAAATGTAGCATACCTTTGTCTTCTCATTTTCATCCAAATCCTGGTTTGATTTTTCCTCCAGATTCATCTCAGTGCCGCAAAAATACCTCAAGAAATTCTGATAATTAACCTTGCCGTTTTCTGAGTCATCGAATTTGTTGCAAAATTTGCTGAAATGTCCATCCGATAACCTTAGAGTATGCTTATCAAGAACACGTCGAAAAGCGCCATGGTCGATGAGGCCAGTTCCACTCACATCCAAGTCAGAAAACGCCTAAAAAATTATATTTGGATCTTTCGTACTATATAATCGCTCAAAACACACTTTAACATAACGTAGCATAATTTAACGTATTTGAAATCACTGCATAGCATTATTCAAGAGATTCAATATTTCTCTTCTCAGTTCTAGCATTTTCATAATCAAGTATACAGTTAAAACCGTTTCTTCTATTTTATCTATTTCGCTGCATGTCACACTACTTCATAAGTTCAGTAAGGCATTCAAGACTCCACATTCAACTCTCTTTTATTCTTTAAATGCTGTGCTATACCCAAAGCAATCTCAAACTTTCTTAATTTATCTTTCAAAAGTATATTAATCTATCTTTTAACATATGCTAACTAAATATCAATGAGGTGCAATGCATGGCCATAATAAATAAATGAATGAATGAATCATTGAATTAAAAAATAAATGACTGAAGGAATGAATGATTAAATAAATGAAGAAATAAATGAACGAACGAATGAATGAATGAATGAATGTAAGCACGAAAGAATAGAAACCAAAATCCTAGTACTATACCAAAGCGTTTTGCGGAAATTATTTTCCAGTCTTCAAAACAAAAAGACAAGTTGACAATGTATCAGTTTTAGTTTTAATTCCACAAAGAATTATATGATGCTACCTTCAGCAATACTTTATCCTTTGCTTTGACCATCAAGCCAATTTTTTCTTCTAAAGCCTCTCGGTCAGATGGCGGATCACCTGATGGCGGATCACCAGATGGAGCACTTTTTATGCCTCTTAGCATTTTCTCTAGCCATCTTTTACTAGCTTCGGAGTCTGTCAACTGGAAACTATCCATGAAGCTTTCATAATCTACAGTATTGTCCGCATTTGCTGTCATCTTCGAAAGTAAATGCTGAAAGAAGTATATTCCAGTTAGCAAAATCTCATACTGGATAGATGAATTTTATGCGGAGTACACGAATCCGGTTGGTGAAATCTTGCAAATTTTTGACATATTTTACTTCTGTCAGACAAATCTTACTTCTGTTAGAAAAATCTTCCTCTGCTTACGCAAATCTTACTTCGACTAGAATACTTAACAAACAAATTTCACTTAGGTTAAGCAAATCACATCCAGTTATACAATTTTCATTCTGGATACCCAAATCTAACTCCCGTCGATTTGAGCTTCTAACACAGACGCATTTAATCTAGTAGTAATGAACAAGATACAGTTAGCGTCATCTAGAAACCTCTGCTTGTGTTACCTGAACTTCCTCATGTCTTGATAAGTGCAAAACGTTAGAGAACAAACCTTGAATTGTCGATGTGAAATTTTGAAGCAAAATGAGTTGATAATGCGGTGTAAATCGTCAATGCTAATCCTTCCAGAACCAGATCCATCAAATGCACCAAAGGCCTAAAAACAGAGCCTGATGCAATAAAGAGTACTAAAAATTACAATTCTCCTAAGAAAAGTTGCTCCATGATTAAAGCTATCCACTGAAGGTCGAATGCTTGGTATTCGGATATTAATATCAACATTCGGTTAACGAATCCCCCGATCAATCGATTCGGGTTGAGTCGAATTAATTATCCGGTTCGATTATGCGAACAATCACTCAAATGGTTCTGTACTTCGCAGAGGGTCAAACAGATAATTTCCTTGCATTATTCTTTTGCTAGAAACCTACACAGCCTTATGTCAGAAATACCGAAGGCCGACAGTGCAAAAAACTTGAAATTCTACCACGCCCATATTCACCAAATAGTCGAATATTCGAATATTCGACACAGCATAGATCGGGTAACAGAATAGCTATAAACTTTTAAAAACATAGTAATCTTGAATGCTAGAAAATGAACTTTCTTATAGTTGCATTTAGCAGAACCAAAATTTTGCAATTAGCTACAGTATAAAAGAGCGTGATAATGAATAATACAGATAATTTCCCGACGGCCTTGATTGTAACAAACTCGAAATTCTACCACGCCCATATTCACCGAATAATCGAATATTCGACACAGCCTGGCTCAGGTAACAGAATAGTTATAAACTTTTATAAACATGTAAATCTCGAGTGCTAGAAAATGAACTTTCTAATTATTGCATTGGGTAGAACTAAAATTTTTGCGTTTAGCTACAGTAAAAAAGAGTGCGATAATGAAGAAAACTGAGATTTTGAAAATTAAATTGAAATCTAATCCCATTACTTACATTGCGAATCGCTTCTGCGTTCTGAGGCACACACTTTCTTAGCTTAGCAACTACAGCTTCAGGGGGCATATCTTCACGTATTTCAAAATTGGTTTTACTGGAGAGGCTGGAGTGTGACTCTGTCGATGCAAGTGAGCTATTGGAGTGGCGAGGGTCTTCAAATGCCGAGAGAAAATTAGTGTATGACAGAAAGTTCTTGCTCTCAAAACCAAGTCTAAAAAGAAAAAGAATCCTGTTGATGATACATAGCATATAACTGCTTACTAAGGCTTGAAGATCAGCACGAGAAACACGTTAAAACTATGCAAATTCTCGGAAATCCACACAGGCTCACGCAAATCCACGCACATCCATGCAAATTCACGAAAATCCACACATATCCATGCAATTCCATGGAAATTCATGCGAATCCACGCACATCCATGCAGATTCACGCACATCCATGAAAATTCACGCACACCCGCGAAAATGCACGCAAAGCAAGCATACCTATTCAGTAAAACAACCAATTCGTCGTCGCTCATATAAAAGTGATGTTCAAAAAGAACTTTCATTAGGTCGGCTCTAGAAATAAGACCATCTTTGTTTGTGTCCATCTGCTCAAATGCCTTGTGAAAACTTTCGTAGTTCTTTCTGAACATATCTCTACAAGAAAAAGTACACGGTGTTACTGTTGAAGTAAAAATGTTGGAAGAGGATTGTACCTTGATAAAAAATCTTTTAGTAAGTAAGAAATCTCAAAGTAAGTAGGAAGATAAAACTGCGTTAGTTTCTGTGGCATAAAGCTGATGAGAGAAGAGGAAGCATCCAAACGATGTGGTAGGTAATAAGTGACAACAAATATCATTTTGAAAATTAACAAAAATTCCAAACGACAAGGGCGCAAACGTTCAGGAGGAAATGCCCAGCCCATCATCGGCATAAAAAGAGAATTAACTCAAATAAATCTAAAAGATTAAGTAAACAATCATAAAGTAAATAGTTCTTAAGTGTATTAAAAACTAGAGAAAGATGAGTTGAAGACTATTGGGAATGAGTGTCGTTGTTAGTCATGTGAAAAATTATCAAAAGATGCACTATGATTATTTTAGTTATGTGGTCCCAAGTGGTTGAAGGGCTGACTTCTATTCTCTGGTCATTTTTGTTCAATTCCCAAATGCTCTCGGCAGCATGTAAGCAAGTTGGGCGATAATACTGTCAGCAATTACGTGTATCACAAAAGAAGTAGAAGTGAGTAATTCAATGAAGTGTTTAACTCTGTGTTGGCAGCTAAATTTGCTATTTAAAAGGTGAAAAGTAACACTCTAGGGGAAAATGGGGTGAGAAAGAGACTGAGAGGGAGGAAGCAAAAGGGGGAGAGATGGAGATAGAGGGGGAGGGATGTGGAGATAAGGAGAGAGGGGAGAAAGAAGTTGAAAATGAACATATTTGAAGTGAATGAAGGACAGAGAGTGGCAGAGGGAGAGAGGAAAAAAGAGAGAAAAAAGGATAAATTATCTGTCAGTTCCGTTGAAAGACTAGTTTGAAAATTGTAAAAGCTCTACTTCGGAATATAAGCAAATATAGCACCTTAATTTGTTTTCAATTTCAATTGCTGACATGAATGACGTTGTATTTGCTTGATTCATGGCTGCTTTGTGCTGTTTCATCTGTTTGCAAAAAAATATTTATGAAAATATTTATAAAAGTTACAACCGTCTCAAAAATGCGTACATTGCAGTAAATGGTTACATGCAGTAGTATTCACTGAGTGCCGAGGCTCTCAGATACAGATATGCTTACATAAATTATAATGATATTGCATAATTAATCCAATTATACCAGCTGATTGTGATGATGCCTATATATTTCATCTTCACTTCCTTTTGTTATTTGATTGCTGACGCCATTCACATCCCCAGGTGAAATGTCAACTCCCAAACGTTGCAGAAATTCTGCATGATCAACGTAGCCATTGTAATCCGCATCGTACCTGCGATTGGTCATCATTTTCAAAGCCAGTCCAGAAGTATGAGAAATAATTTTGCTTGCAGAGTTGTTTATATCAATTTTCAAATTGTAATAAATGCTACGCAAATAAAATCATACAAGTACATACATCTCCCACTTTTTCATCATCTCTACGCACAATAATGTTTCCTATTATGTACCTTTTCACAGCCCTCTCTCTCTGGCTGTTTTTTAATATATCATCAACTGTTTTTAGTTAGGCTCCCCTTTGGCAATACCTATTGTTACCCCATGGTGATGCAGGCAATTTAAGCAGGCCCCATCTCATTGTCAGCTTAGTACTGATGAAGATTTTAACTGAAACGATTGCTCTATACAGGGGCAGCTTTTCAAGGAAAATCATAGAGGGGAAAGTAGAGTTGCTGAATCTGCCGAGTATTTTAGAGGTAGCTACATATTTGATGAGTACAAATGCTATTGAAATGAAAAAATTTTATAAAAACATAGAGGTTCAGGTGAAAAAGTGGTTTTCTCATAGAGAAAAAAGCTTATTTAGTCTTTCTTCCACTACTTTTGGCGAGAATTTGCCGACTCGCTGGCACTAGTGAGATACCCCTTGCTTTCCTTAATATCTGCTACTGGTCCCATGTATATAATAGATGCTACAATAACTATTTCAAAAACTAAAGCATATTGAGCTGAAAATAGCATCATTAAAAATATGATCGCAAACCCTGTTAATGCATCAATTCACACATGACTTTGTTTACAAAAAATTTCAAAGGAAATCGTGTGTATACATTTTTAATAGAATGTCATCAAATCCTGCCTTGCTATTATCTGTTTGAACTATATCCTATTTCTACTACAATCGGCTTTGGAAATAATCAGAAAGCTTTTGAAATGATCAACAAGCTTTGAATTTATCAAAAAGCTTTTGAAGTGAATTAAATCTGCTTCTAGCAATCTGGCCCAATTAGAGAAAAAATGTAAGTAAGAACTTACATCAGCCATAACTTCTTAAACTCGTCTTTACTAATCTGGATATTGAATCGACTAAGGATAGTCTTTAATTCTTTCTTCGTGACAACACTATTTCCATCTTTGTCAAATGAGCGAAACGCCGCTGAAACGTCACGCCACTGATCTGTCGTTTTCTGTGACAAACATGTATGTGCCTCTTGGGCAGTGAGGTTTCTCAAAATGTGTGCCTTTTTAGGACTGCAAAAAATGGTAAATTATCATTATTTTCATTCATAACCGTACATCATAAATACTTTCAAACAAAACATATGTATATTTGTAAAATGCACATATGCACACATACAACCATATGTGTGTATGTGTGTGTATATAAATATAAATA
>WIPJ01002936.1:122601-133960 GCA_018155075.1 Cassiopea andromeda | reverse complement strand
CACTCATTTCTGTTGTTCTTGTCAAAGCGTTTTGACTTGCGACATGCAGCCTGTGAAGGATAATAGGTCAGGAGGATGTGAGTAATAACGCGTACCATGTTAATTCTGTTAGTTAGTGAGTAAATACAAGGAACAGTCTGTGATTCATTTAGTAAAGTAAACGGTGAGTTAATGGGCCAGTGAGTGAGTGAGTTAATGAGTGAGTGAGTGAGTGAGTGAGTGAGTGAGTGAGTGAGTGAGTGAGTGAGTGAGTGAGTAAGTGAGTGAGTGAGTGAGTGAATGGGCGAGTCAATCAGTCCGTAAATGAGTGAATTAATGAGTGAGTGCCTGAGTGAGCGAGTGAGTTTGTGCACGAGCAGGGGCGGATCCAGCGGAAATTGTGACTGCCGCACAAGGTTGGGGTCATAAAAGGGCGTGGTCAGAAAAGCAGAAAAGAAGATAAGGTGAAGTAATGGAAATTTATAAGCTTTTTTAAAGATAGGTAAGGAGCTGCAGAGCTGGTACTTAAAACACTGCTAAATAATGACTCATAAATCAGTGAAGAAACAATTGCTTTGCTTACATCCATAACATTCTTGCTCTGCTGCAGATACATGAAACCTATATACAATATATTTGACAATCTCAATACCGGAAAGTTCTTTCCTCTTAGGGAACTGCCTGACTTAATAGGTTTCCTCGAATAAACCCTAACCCTAGAAAATATTTTTGCAAGTAAGCCTGCATCGAACAAAACGCCATGGAGGGGAAAGCATAATTGCAAAATAATAGTTTATGTCAAGAAAGCTCTCACAGAACAATTTTTATACTGAATTTCTTCCTTTGACTGTAGACAATGAAGCAGAAGCAAATATGACTTTCATGATGACAGTGAAGAACTGGAATGGCCTTTTTGTGATTTTTAAATTTAGCTGATGGAGAAAATTATGTCCTTCATTTTTCAACCTTTGAGGAAAATACCAAACATTAAAATAACCCCCTTCGTGTAAACCCTCTTCTTCAAATAAACCCCCACTCAAAATTCATTTTTGGAAATTAGCATCCGGGGACTTATGCAAGGATTATGGTATTATCGCAAGTTCAAAAGTTCTATAATTACTTTCAACATTTGTGTTCAGTATGCGCATGAAGCTGTTTCGTAGGCCTAAGCGAAGCAGCAGCTCTTCCACAGGCACTACGTACAAGAGAAATTTGTTGTCATTCAATTTTTCAAATAGTCTGTAGAGCCGTTCAAAGTCAGTTGTTGAAAGAACGAGAAGAAGTTTCAATCTTACGCTTTTTCTAGCCGCGCATTGTAAACCCACAAACATCGCCGCATTTATTGTTCAAACGTTTGATTGCTGCACAATTATCTCGTTCTATTGTATAATAGATTTCTGCTACTTTAACGCCAACCTCCAGTCAGACGCGCGAACGAGGCGAATGTCAATGACGCTTATAACGAACAACTAATAAACGAGGCTAGAAGTTATAGATGCACTTGGGACACAAAATGCCCTGCATACAAAGAAGCATCCAAGGAGAACGAAGCATGGGAAGTCATTGCTTCTAAACTCAGTAGACCGGGTAGGTATTGAAAAGTGCGCCTTGATACAAAGATATATCTCCAATTTATCAAGCTCCAGCTGACATCGTTTAATCAGCAACATCAGCAGTAACTTCTTTCGCCAAGATTCAGCCATTTCGGAGGACTCCCGCTTGCAAGTGCAGTGGAGGTATCCATACCAACAATGGTGCGAACGCTAGAATCTATTCTTTAGAGAACAATAGATTGTCTGGTCGCTTCGCTCGCGCGGCTAAGTGGAGGTTGTTAATTATGCCGCACAATAGACCATGAAACAAAACACGACAGGTTCAACAATAAAGTCTCTTTGCCTGTCGCACACTGTCGCACAATCAAATATATTGTCTCTGAGCATCCCATATATGGAGATGACTGTTACTCACCAGCTCACACAATCAATTAATAAACAAATCACTTCATCTGTCAATCAGCCAATCAGTCAATCAACAAGCCTAATAGAACTACAACCTAGCTAAAGAGCATGCGCGAGATATGCAAGTACCTTAAATCCTGATCTGACTTCATAAGTTGGATTTTCTCCTCGCTTTCCTCTGTTATTCTTGCGCTGAAACCTTTAATATCACCAGAGTTTATTCCGATACCCTGAAATTATCAAAAAATAGGCTTAAAATTAAACCATGCATGGAAGAAGCATAAAAACATAGCTTAGATCCAGAAAGATGGTATGGATGAACTACAAAAGTGCTACAAAAGGAAGGATAAGGAATGTCTCTGTATTTAATTATCTACTATCCAAATCAATAGAAAAGTCAATGTAACCACTGAGTTGGCGGTTGTTGTTGTTGTTGCTATCTGTTGTTTTATTGTTTACGTAAAAAGGGTGCGCGAGTAAAAAGAAGAAGAAGTTTAAAAGGGAGTTGAGGTGTGCATAAGAAAGTGATGTTTATCATTTAAGGTCGAAATGATTGTTATCTCTTTTATATATTTCGTTGAGCTTTGTATTGGATATGCAGATGTGAATAACAAAACGACTTGAGTTAGTATTAGCTCGTCTCGCTGCATGAATGTTCAGACAGCGTTGCATTCAAGCTTGCTGCAAACAGTGCGAGCTTCAAATAAAAATATAGCTACAATTAAAAATGAGCTTTCTTCTTCTGAAATCATACTGTTTACAGTTAGAGACAAGAACTGGATGGGAAGCAAAACATTGCACAGGAATGAGCAGGAAAATGAAAGTGAACGGGAGCATGAGTAAATAGACTGCAAAAATGCAATGAAACTGAAAAACAATAGGAAATTTGACATTTCACAAGCATTTATGCATAATCACATATCCGCTTCTAAAATCAGGGGGTGATTTCTAAAACTTTTAGCAAGGAGGGCTTCATATGCAATGTCATAAAATGGGTGCGACCTATTTGTAGCCACGCCCGTATTTCTAAAGATGGAGACAAGAAAAAATAATTTAGCTAAGATCGAGAAAGATCACAATAGCCATGTAGCAGTGAGGACATTCATCATAGCAATACAATATGAAACATTGGAAGCAAGGTCAATGTATTTTGATAAGTTAGAAAACGAAAACTTAGGGGGATCAGCCCCCTAAGATGAGCAATAATCGTGACAAGGGGGATCCACCCCCTGAGCCCCCCTAGAAATCATCCCTGTCTATAATAAAATACATTATACATTTTATCGGGCAGCTTAATTTCAAAAATTGTTCAAATCCAAGTTGCTTGCTCTCCACAGCGAAGGTGCTTTGACTAGCACAAGACTTATGGATAACTTTAGGCCCAACAGCTCAAGTGCCCCTCATAAAATTTCGCTGAAATAGTGGAGAGAAACTTGGAAAATCACGGAAAAACTTGGAATAAGGAAGTCCTGTATAGAGCGTTTCCGTGTTTCCACTTCCTACAGAGGAGAGAATTCTTTGCTTACCAGCTTCCAAAATTAATCAAGTATGAGAAATCGCTTAACTCCAATTAAAATTGTACTGTACAAGCATAATGAACATGAAAAATAAATACAAGAGGTCATCCAATTTGAATTGAAACGCTGATGTAAGAGCTTAGGAATAAGACAAAGCATAACAAATCTATCAATCTTCCTGGTACTTTAAGTATGTTTTTACTGGCAATGAGAAACCTATTTCCCAGGAATTTCACCAGATCATTTATTAGCGTGAGAGGTGTGGATTATTTACTGTAAAAGGAATCTAATCGGGAAGTGAATCACTTGTTAGGAATGGTAATTCGCTAATTTATTTTTGTGGTAAGAAGTCATATCGGAGCTAAAGGATAAACATCGCGTAGGACGCAATGGTGAGAGCTTGCAAATTACCCTACAAATTAGACCACCAAGTTTTCACTCAGAAATGAAACGACTGAAAGTACTATAAGCTGATATCTTCAGTGCAGAAACTTTATGGAACAAAAGTTGAGTTTTTCCTACATGCAAAGGTGATCATCAGATTTGCTGGAAGCAAAAACAGAATCATGCTTTTGAAAGATGAGTTAATGTTAATCAATGTACAAGCAGTTAGATTGGCCTAGCTTATTTCAAGATAATCAGAGAAGACTATACACAACGTGCCTTTTACTGGACGACTAAACAACATGAACATAACGTGGACATGCGAGGAGATAGATTTCATAGAGGAAATGAATTTATAAGACTAGATAGCAAGAAAGTACAACAAAAAATAAACATCAAAAAATATTAGATATGTCCAATTGCATGTATAATCTTGACGTTTCAGCGTCCCTACGTTACTTTCTTGGCGTTGTCAACATTTTACAAGGCCTAGCATCCACTCTTGGAAACATTCTCGTTGTACTTTTGGTGATCAATAACAGACGACTGCGGACAAGATCGAACGCATTTCTGCTCTCTATAGCGACAAGCGACTTTCTTGTCGGAACAATTCTCGGGCCTATGTTCGTTGTACAGTTCTTTTCGCACTATCATCGCGAAAACTGTAGCTTCAATATGTTTAGAAGATACCTATCGATGCTCCTGATGGGTGGGGCTGTTGATTCAATAGCGCTCGTTAGCTACGACAGATGGATGCACCTGTCAAAAACAATCAGATACAAGGACTTCATGCCGAAGAAAAAAGTCGCCATTCTTTTAGCAGTCGCTTGGATAATACCAATCACTGTTCCATTCGTGCGACTTACCAGCGAGGCAGTCTACAGTGCGATAATTATCATCTACATGTGTTTAATCTTCGCTCTGATGACGACATGCTACTTCGTAATTACGAAAACAGTTCGCACGCGTGAAATCAATCTCCGACAGCGAAGTGAAACGGCAAAACGTTCAAGGGTGACGACAAATCATATCCGCGTAGCAAAGGCAGTAACTCTTGTTATCTTGTGTCTCCTTCTGACCATAATGCCAGTATGCATATTCCTTGGTATCACAGCCCTCAATGGCTTGTCCAATGGACTTATCAATATATCCGACACTACAAAAGAGATTTGCTATGCTGTCCTTATGACAATTGGCCTAGCCAACTCTGGTATTAATCCTGTCATTTACTATTTTCGCATACCGGAGTTTCGGAAGAGCATGAAGAGTCTTGTTGCTCGATTTTTCAAGTGGGAAAATTCAAATGCATGCTCACGTTCGGTGGACTTCTCCACCGACACTCCACTTTGAAATGCTGACAAGCAAACCACTTAGTTGTGGAGCAATAGCCGAAATTGTGAACGTAGTAATCACTTGACAGACATCAGTTGTAAATATTTCTTTCGACTTCTTGCACTTGTAAATGTACTGCTTATAAAATATGAAATCTACGCATTTGAGATACTTTACGCAACCCACATCTCCAATAAATCTTTCGTGATGTCCAAAATGTTTTGTCAAAGTCGCTCTCAAGAATCGTTCTTCTTCAAGCATTTGAGACTTGCAAATGAGGCTAGATGATTTAGGGGTGAGTTCAGATACTGCACAGGTATACGAGGCTAGGAGAGAAAACTTGTTGTAGGAGACAGTCATATAGCGTTGATGGAAAGTAGAATCTCTCACTAGCCTAAATGGATCCGAATAGCTAGCACCACTGCATTGGCGCCTCATTTTGAAAAGATCCAAGTTCAAGGGTGTCCTTTCTAACTTATCACATATTAATTTAGCAATTTAATCAGTGGTGGTGCCAGAGAAGAAATGCTGGGGTAACTGGTACTGCCAAATATCGGGTTTTGTTGACAAATCTAAGATTGCCGACTGTGTTAAAGGAGGATCAATACTCATGCTTATTTTGCTGACAGTATCAATACTTCGATAGTGAATGATATTTCATAACATAGAATGTACAGTGCAGTCATTCTCATAAGACAACATCTTCTAAATCAGAGGCACAAGGAGACATCCTCTAATGTCGTAGAAGTCTGAAATTTATCTCCAATTGGCAAAATCTCCTTTTTGTCGGTAAGAGCAGCCGTGGCCTAGCGCTAATGCACTCGAGTCAGACCAACATGTTCATGGGTTCGAGGCCCAACGCAGGCTATTGGTGATGTCAGGAAGGGCATCCGTTCCTAAATGCTCGTGCCAGACCAATGATCCTCTGTAAGCAAAAGACTTTTGGCCATTCCTAGATTTTAATCTTGGAGGACTTAAGTTCGAGATAGAGCCAAGTAAAGGTCTACTTGTTATATGAGAGACTCTAGGAAACTGTTCGGCAAGGTAGATAGGATCATGATAGAAATTCATAGTAAAGCTGAGCATTACAACTGGAGTCTTTCTTGGCTAATAAGAACTTTGAACAAAGACATTAATAAACAATGGATGTGTACCTATGCACCATAGTAGACAAACTGCTAGAAATTTTGAGTCATTTAAAAACCTCCTCACAACATACTATATCGCAATTGCCTAAGGAAATGATATTTAGGATGCTTTTCGTATTTACAAGGTATTCCATTAATATATGTTTTAAAAATTGGATGCTATATACAGTAGTCCTCAATATGAGGTACAAAATTGCATGCTCTTCTTTTAACAAGGGATGAAGTCCATTGAGTCCAACACGTTTTCTGACTTGAAGTGCCAAAAGCCCAGGGGGTACTATCTAATTTTCTATACAGGGGTCCATGTCAGGGTTTTTTGCTGACCCCCTAATATTGAATCACAGTTTTGATGAGCCCCAAATATTGACTCGTAAAATTTTGCGGCCCTAAATATTGTCACATATTTTGGACTACCACTGTCGCAAAAGTTCATTGAAAATCACAAGTATATATTTATTGCATTAAAACTGTAGAAATTGGTTTTCTTTTGCAACTTCGTTTCAATTCTCAAACTCCAAATATCTAATTTTTCATTAGCTGTAATTCTTCAGATCCCAAGTATTATTTTCTTGTAAAATCTCAGGCCCTAGATATTGACACGGAAAAGTCAGAGTACTCCCCTTGGACTTCTGACACACCAAATCAGGAACGTGTTGAACTCAATGGACGCTGATACTACCTCCATGGGGCCACAAGGGTGAACTTTGAGAGTGTTTCAATAAGAAGACTGAGAAAATTATACAGAATGTGTAGTGAGGGTTTTTACATTGTAAAAACTACTGATGGCTACTTCGCGGATTTCAAGTTACTGCCAGATATTTTTGATATGTATCCCCCGCGATACACGCGGGACCATTGTATTCTTATTGTCAGTATCAGGATTATTAGCATTGCAAAAGAGCATCAGGGTGCACCAACTATAACAGAATACCCTATACTAACTGCGCATGATTAAACACCTTTCTAGATAAAGGTGTAGTTGAATGATATTGCCAATAGCGTTACTCCAATAGGAGTAACGATTAATTCTAAATTAAAGTTTAACCAACATGTCCTGCAAATTTGTCAGAAAGCAAACAGCAAAATTAGTGCCTTTTCTAGGATTTCAAAGTACCTTAATGAAAAACAATCGAGTATCCTCTACAACTCTTTAATAACATCTCAGTTTAATTATTGCCCTTTAATATGGATGTTGTGTGGAAAAGCTGCCATTAAAGAGGTGAACCGCAGCCACAGGAAGGCTCTTCGAGTTCTACGAAATGACTATTTTTCTCCGTTTGAAGAACTTCTACAAAAATCAAATGAATGTACGATTCACGAAAAGAAATTGAAAAAATTAATGCTAGAGGTTTATAAATGTTTGAAAAATGAAAACCCATCTTCTATGTGGAACATGTTCCATGAAAAGAGTAATCAACATAGTTTACGATCAAAAAACCTGCTAATGCTATCAAATATGGAAATGATAGTATAGTTTTTCAAAGCATCATCTCATGGAATTACCTTCCAAATGAAATTAAAAGCAAAACCTCCGTCTCCTCTTGTAAGAAATGTATAAAAAGTTGGAATGGAGAGAACTGCAACTGTAAAATTTGTAAATAGTTGTTATATACATCGTGTTATCTTCGTTCTCTCTCTCTCTCTCTCTCTCTCTCTCTCTCTCTATTTTTTTCTCTTTTTAACGATTTTGTTGCATTTAGAGAATATTGATGTAAATAGTTGGTCTTAATTAGTTTCTTATAAAAGCTATCTAAAAACTAATTATACTGAAACTGCCTAACTTTTCGTTGAGTCTCAAAATTCTAACATTTTTCTGGCTTTGAGCTTTGGGTTATTGTTAAATTATTTCTAAGTTCTAAAGGCGTGACAAGTTCTGTGCTGCAAACAAGCATGATCTTGAAGAAGATGCGTTTCTTTGGTTACATTGTAAGAAAGGGAGATATGAAAAGGTGTATTATCGAGGGAAAGGTTGTGGGAAAGAGAAGAACAGGAAGGCCACTAACATCATGGGCAAGTGACATTGTGAAATTGGTTGGAGGAAATTTGACTGATGCAGTTCATCAGCTGTTGACCAGGGAGGATGGAGTGCTCTGGTAATGGGCACAGCAGTGCATTGAGTGCTAACTGACTTAAGAAGAAGAAGAAAGGCGTGAATTGGTCTGAAAATCATAGGACTATATTAAAATCTTTGCTGTTGTCTTACTTCACAATGAAGAAAAACAAAAGTGGAAAAGAATAATAAATACAGCATCGATAGTGCAAAAGTTAACCTTAAAACATTACTATATCTCAAATATACAAAATTTTGATGAAACTCGAGCCTTGCCTTATTCTGTAATTATTCCTAAATTTCAACGATTCTGAGCCTTAGGCCCCGTTTACACTATACCGGATAGCTATCGTCGTGCGTTAAGTTTTCTATCGCATTAGAGGTACCATTTACACCATGCCAAAGCTATCCGGTACGAGACGCTCCTCAGATGAGAAGGAAAGTCACTTCGCTCTGTAGGTGATATGAAAAACAGGCCTTATTGTTGTGACGCTATCCGGTATAGTATTAATGATCGCCTTATTCGACAGAGATCATAAAAAGGTGTGTGTTTTAAATCACTATTGGCTGTTACTACCACAGATAGAGAAAAGTTAATAAGATATTGTAGTGAGGTACTAAGTTGTAAACAAATAATATTGTTTGCGCTGTTAAAAATATTCCTTTTTGGAGATTTTCCACTATTCTGCTTCCTGAAAATCTACAGCTGCATGTTGGCAAAATTCCAACAGCCATCAGATGAAACTTGAACACCAAACACGTAGCTGGAGGAAATGTCTTGGAGGGGCAAACCTGCCTTGTCATCGCTTTAGGAGGCCAAAAACTCTATTTGATTATCTAAACTTCCAGTTCAATAAGTCTGTTGGGGGGAAAACTATGAAAAATTCTCCATTTAGAGGATATTACTCCTACGAGTCCCCTGCAGGCTTGTGCAAGAATTGCATGTGGAGGAGCATCTAGCAGACCTGTGCAGGTTGATGACAAACACAAGGGGTTGCGGGCCTATATCAGGGAGGGCTGGCCAGTACCCTAATTACTGTGTTGCTTTTGCAGAGTCAAAAAGTATACCTTATTATTTAAAATAAGCGGTGCTTCTTTCCCTTTGACTCGCGGTTCAGACTTCTGCGAGGAATGCGTTTTGGATAAATCAAAACAAGGAAGATAAATGGATCATGAAAACAAAAAACGGGCACAAAAGGTAGGAACTCAGAGATTGTTCTCTAACCACTTTAATTAAGCTTCCTTGTTTGTGTAGGCAGTCAAAGTCAAAATTTATGATGATCCAAACAGCTCGTTTTTAGGGTGAGAAGGCAAACTATCAAAGGTATCTGGAGGTGATTCACTTTTGTATGCAATGCATCATGGTAAACAACACTGTACAGACACAATGTATGACTTTTCATGACCTTGAAATGTAGGTTATCTATGATAGGCTTTGTTTAAGCCACAAGCAATTGGGAACGACAGAACCTGAAAATCATATCGAAAGTCTTGGATTGTGATTAAGGTGTAGCATTTTCTGATGCAGTCACGCGAAGACCAACTGGAAAAAATCATATCTTTGGAAGGCTACGTTGCTGCAATCAAAAGGCTACATGATATAGACTGTAATTGACAACGATGCTGAATTTGAGTCCAACTCATAGCATATCTGAAACTAAACAGCTAAACAGTGTACACAACGAATATATGTGGTCCTGTGACTACTCACAAATGCGAAGCAACGTTAAAAAACAAAGTGCCCCAAAGTTACGAACAAGCTTCAGTGTATCATAAAGAGAAAGTGTACAAGAAGTACCCACAAGCAAAATTTCATTCCAATGACACATAGGAAGGAAATAAAAGATTATGCAAATCAAGATAACAGCTAAAAGATAATAAGCACTATTGAAACAAAAAGGCCTAACAATTTACACGCAAGTTGACTATCAATAAAGTTAAACACCGTGACTGATACTCAACAAATGTACGGTGTAACTTGGGGTGCACAGGCGTGGAGACAGATTAAAGAGGAGAACATGAGATTGCACAAATAAATAGCAAGAAATCATTGCGAAGCATTAAACTACAGTAAGAAAATATCGCAGATATTGCATCACTAGTTATGGCCAAATGTTTTTACAATCTCGACGTTTCACAGTCCTTGAGGTACTTTCTTGGTGTTGTTAACATTCTACAAGGCTTGGCATCTATTTTTGGAAACATTCTCGTGTTTGGTTTAGTGATCTATAACAAACGCCTACGGACACGATCGAACGTATTTCTGCTCTCTCTAGCGACAAGTGACTTCTTTGTCGGAGCAATCCTCGAGCCGATGTTCGTGATACAGTTCTTTTCGCACGATCATCGAGAAAATTGCAGCTTTAATATGGTTAGAAGGTATTTGTCGACGCTGTTACTCGGTGGAGCAGTTGGCTCGATAGCGCTCGTTAGCTACGACCGCTGGACCCATCTCGCCAAGACAATCAGATACGAGGACTTTATGCCGAAGAAAAAGGTCGCCATTCTTGTGATGACTGCGTGGATAATACCGGGCGCTATCCCAATCGCACGATTAACGAGCGAGACAGTTTACAGCGCGATAATTATCTTCTACGTAAGCATGATCTTCGCTATAATGATGACATGCTACATAGTCATTACAAAAATAGTTCACTCGAGCGAGTTAAATCTTCAACAGGCGGATGAAGCGATTCCACCCTCGGGTGCTAGAGTCAATCATGTTTCTGTTGCAAAGGCGGTAATTCTTGTTATCCTTTGTCTCCTTGTGACCATAATGCCAATATCTGTTGTATTTCTAGCTTGCAATATTTAGTTATATGAATTCGTCAGTTCCAGCAATTTACATACTCAGGTTCAGAGACAATAATCACTCCATAGTTCACTTGTAACGCAAGAATCTAATCTATCTTTATAAACATATGCAAATCATGTGCCAATCATGTAGGGGTCTGGTGCCAAGATATTTAATCATTACATCATTCCCCCTTT
>WIPJ01002936.1:76757-103048 GCA_018155075.1 Cassiopea andromeda | reverse complement strand
AAAAGAGCAAAGAAGATTGTTTTGCATTATTTGGCACCAGACTAGTTTGAACTTTTAATGTCTCTTGGTTGAAGAATTGCATGTGCCATTCAAAGTGGGAACTAGACGACTCTTTATCCTTTCTTGCTTTGGATGGCACAGTAAAATGCATTCTGTTGTGCTTTTGGTTCAATTTTATTATGATAAAAAAAACTGCATAAATACATAATAAGAAGGAAAATGAAGAAATATGGTTCTTGTAAAAATCAAAATTGGCTCTTGATGGATGTTTCTAAGATTTCTTGGGAAACTGTCGTTCGGTCATTTGCATATGATGTGTCTGTTGGGCCCCTGCTAAGACAACTACAGTATTTCAGACATGATCCAATAGGAATCCGCAAGCATGATGTATAGATATTAAATGCGGAGGCACCTATTTACCTTACAGAACAGTTTATTAGAGTTCCTTTCATTAGATACCAACTTCAAATATCTGTTCTGTTCCTCTGTTGTTTCTACAATCGCCGAATGAAGGCGACTTATCTTTACTTGATTTTCCCTGAAGGTTCCCCCTGTTTAGTTTACTTACTATTTACTTTCATATAAAACTTTGATTTCGTGTTAGTTTATTACACTGATGATGGATCCCTTGAATTTGGGTCCGAAATGTTTGGTCTTGTCACATATCATGGTTATGCCTAGATAATTGGAAATGTCGTGATTGGAAAATTCGTAAATATAAAAGTCAATAATACAACCATGTCTCTTATTCTCTTCGTCTTGATTCTGCGACTTATTGGAAAATTACGCTTCCTTCAAAGCGAATTCCTTTCTACAATGACGTAGCACATTGATTAACAAATTACTCTTTGAACATCATGTGAAATTGTACAGTTTGTCGTTTGAGAATAGTTTAAGGAAAATCTTAGGCTCAAATACCAAAGCATTTCTAACAATCTTGAAGCTCAGTTCCACATTATTCTTGTGGAAACGTGTGTATATCCCCATGCTGATGTCTTAAAATGGGACTGAGGAGAAGCATTATTGACTTCGAAAGGAATCTCATTGGTAAATGAATTATTGCTAAAAATAGTAATTCAGCTCAATTACTATTATGGTAGAAGTCATAGTAAACTACCGGATTTACGTAACACATGAATTTGCAAATTGCTCTACCAAATACCTAATCGAGTTTATGAATTTGCTTAGAAGTACAGGATAATAGAAACGACAGAAAGTGAAATGAATGTTGTACTACAAAGAACATCAAGGTTTGATTCTTTCATGGAACTGAAGTCGAGTTACAACTTTCCTAGAAATATTAACGCTGCTAGTGAAGTAACCATATCTTAAAGACAATCAAAGACTATTGATATGTGAAACACTGCTGCCGTTGTTTAATGCCTATACAGCATCACGTACGGTTCGCAGCAGTAGAGATAGCTTGAAGAAGATAAACGAGGACATTCGGAAAAACAACAAGAACACTTTGCATGACAACAAATTCCAGTACTAGATATGGCCAGCTGTATTTATAACCTTGATATTTCAACGTCCTTACGTCACTTTCTTGGCGTTGTACACATCCTACAAGGTTTGGTATCGACTTTTGGAAACATTCTCGTCTTTATTTTGGTGATTCATAACAGATGTCTACGTACAAGATCTAATACCTTTCTGCTCTCTTTAGCGACGAGCGACTTTCTTGTCGGGGCAATCCTCGGTCCGATGTTCGCAGTACAGTTCTTCTCGCATGAACATCGCGAAAATTGCGACTTTAATACGATTAGAAGATACCTATCGACGCTTTTAATGGGTGGAGCTGTTGGATCAATAGCACTCATTAGCTATGATCGATGGGCCCATCTTTCAAAAACAGTAAGGTACAATGACTTCATGTCGAAGAAAAAAGTCGTCGTTCTGATAGCAATTGCGTGGATAATACCAATTCTTATCCCACTCGTACGATTAACGAGCGAGGCAGTTTACAGCGCGATAGTTATAGTCTATGTATGTTTGCTTCTCGCTTTAATGATGACATGCTACTTGGTAATCACGAAGATAGTTCGCATGCGTGAAATCAATTTCCGACAGAGGCGTGAAACAACTAAATGTTTGAGGGCGACAACGAAACACATCCGCGTTGCAAAAGCAGTAATTCTTGTTATCCTTTGTCTCCTTGTGACCTTTATGCCAATATGCATATATCTCGGTGTTACAGCCCTCAATGGTCTTTCCCCTGGAATGATCAACATATCAGACGACACGAAGGAGATCTGCTATGCTGTCCTCATGACTATTGGCCTAGCCAACTCTGGTATTAATCCTGTCATTTACTACTTTCGCATGCCGGAGTTTCGTAAGACCATGAAGAGTCTTGCTGCACAACTCTTCAGGTGGAAGAATCCAAAAAAATCATTTCGTTCAACTGACAATTCCACAGAGACATCGATTTGAAGGGATTGAAAAATCTAAACCATCACATTTATGTCTGTACATTACAAAATCACTTGAATACAAAACACTACACCATGCACAAAACCTATCTAAATGTAGGAATTTCTAGGCTAAACTCAGCATTTAACTTTTTCTCTTAAATTTACTTGCCTTCATGTTTTGTCACACGCTTGTAAATACCTTATTTATAAAGTATGTATATCGTGTATGTCATATCGTTGTCCATTCCTATATAGCAAATGATTAAATAATCGCCCAGTGTCGAATATGTACATCATATATCTATACATAAAGCCCTATCAGCTATTAAAGATAATTATAAGTGAAAATCTTCGATATTTACATTTAATGATCAACAGAAAAAGAAGAGTCTACAAAGCTAGGGATTTACTGGTCTTCACTAGTAATCGTGCTTCGGGAAGGATGCTAATTTTGAAGGAATTCCTTCAGTTTTCTGTGGAATGTGGTAATCGTTGGACTTGTTCGAATTGGCAATTTTTTCAATAAGTAATGCCGGGGAAAGGCCGTAGGGCCTATAACAAAGCCCCTAAGCAGGAAAGACTGAGAAAATGAGGGGAAGTTTAAGTAGCAAGGGCGACAAGATCAAGTTTGTTGATGTTAGATTTAAAAGATGACAAATTGCATGTCATTCCAAATATTCACTCCAGAATAAAAGAACTTATTGTTGGATAGGCGCCCCGGCAAAAAAGAATAACCACCCCGGGATACAGCAAAATTTAGTAATAAACGTCCTTGTCAAATAAGCGCCCCTGTCAAATAATCGCCCCCCTTACATAGAAGAGAGCTCTCATTTCAAGCTATTGTACTAGCATAGGTGTGTTTAATAAGATGTAACACAAATATACGCCTCCAGTGTGGCCATTTATCGATGTTGCTCATTATCTAATCGCCTCGGGCAGTTATTCAGTCATTTACGATACTCAAATCTTCCAAAATGTGTTTCGAGACCTGCAAGATGTCTTGTTAAACAGTATCTCAAAAAATGTTGCGGGGTAAACTCCAGGAGCTCAGGGGTCTAATCCCCCTTGATTCAAACTTGTGAGAACTTTAGCAGCCATAATCCTCCCTTTATTGACCACATGGTAGGCTAGACAAATTCTTAGCTTCTCATTTGCCAAAGAAGGAAATAGGAAATGCACTCTCCTATCAATAGAAGAAGAATGCTACAACCCTATGCTGTCTTTGTTCTTCTTTTAATGCTTTCAAATATACAGCAGTAGCAAGCAAATTATTGCAATAACATCAAAAATTGGCGTGGTCAAGGGCGTGGTCAAGGGCGTGGTCAATGAATTTCCTAACACACAGCCGCCCTTCTTACAGTTTCGGGCGGAACATCAAGGTTTGATTCCTTCAATGAATTGAAGTCGAGTTACAACTTTCCTGGAAATAATAATGCTTTTCAAAGCTGAGATATTGCTAAATTACTAATGTGGTAGCAGTTATAGTAAACTACAGCAATTACGTAACGCAAGAATTCGCAAATTGCCCTACTAAATACCTAATCCAGTTTATGAATTTGCTTAGAAGTACAGGATAATAGAAACGACAGAAAGTGAAATGAATGTTGTACTACAAAGAACATCAAGGTTTGATTCTTTCATGCAACTGAAGTCGAGTTATAACTTTCCTAGAAATATTAACGCTGCTAGTGAAGTAACCATAATTTCAAGACAATCAAAGACTATCGATATGTGAAACACTACTGCCGTTGTTCAATACCTATACAGCATCACGCACGGTTCGCAGCAGTAGAGATAGCTTGAAGAAGACAAACGAGGACATTCGGAAAAACAGCAAGAACACTTTGCATGACAACAAATTCCAGTACTAGATATGGCCAGCTGTATTTATAACCTTGATATTTCAACATCCTTACGTCATTTTCTTGGCGTTGTACACATCCTACAAGGTTTGGCATCGACTTTTGGAAACATTCTCGTCTTTATTTTGGTGATTTATAACAGACGTCTACGTACAAGATCTAATGCCTTTCTGCTATCTTTAGCGACGAGCGACTTTCTTGTCGGGGCAATCCTCGGTCCGATGTTCGGTGTGCAGTTATTCTCGCATGAACATCGCGAAAATTGCTATTTTAATAAGATTAGAAGATACCTATCGACGCTTTTAATGGGTGGGGCTGTTGGTTCAATAGCACTCATTAGCTATGATCGATGGGCCCATCTTTCAAAAACAGTAAGGTACAATGACTTCATGTCGAAGAAAAAAGTCGTCGTTCTTATAGCGCTTGCGTGGATAATACCAAGTCTTGTCCCACTCGTACGATTAACGAGCGAGGCAGTTTACAGCGCGATAGTTATAGTCTATGTATGTTTGCTTCTCGCTTTAATGATGACATGCTACTTCGTAATTGCGAGAATAGTTCGATCGAGCGAATTAAATCTTCGACAGGCGGGTGCAGCGATTCCACCCTCGGGTGCTAGGGTCAATCATGTCCGTGTTGCAAAAGCAGTAATTCTTGTTATCCTTTGTCTCCTTGTGACCTTTATGCCAATATGCATATATCTCGGTGTTACAGCCCTCAATGGTCTTTCCCCTGGAATGATCAACATATCAGACGACACGAAGGAGATCTGCTATGCTCTCCTCATGACTATTGGCCTAGCCAACTCTGGTATTAACCCTGTCATTTACTATTTTCGCATGCCGGAGTTTCGTAAAAGCATGAAGAGTCTTGCTGCACAAATCTTCAGGTGGAAGAATCGAAACAAATCATTTCGTTCAACTAACAATTCCACAGAGACATCGATTTGAAGGGATTGAAAAATCTAAACCATTACATTTACCTCTGTACATTACAAAACCACTTGAATACGAAACACTACACCATGCACAAAACCTATCTAAATGTAGGAATTTCTAGGCTAAACTCAGCATTTAATTTCTTCTCTTAAATTTACTTGCCTTCATGTTTTGTCACACGCTTGTAAATACCTTATTTATAAAGTTTGTATGTCATGCATATCATATCGTTTTCAATTCATATATCGCAAATGATTAAATAATCGCCCAGTGTCGAATATGTACATCATATATCTATACATAAAGCCCTATCAGCTATTACAGGTAAATATAAGTGAAAATCTTCGATATTAACATTTAATGATCACCAGGAAAAGGAGAGTCTACAAAGCTAGGGATTTACTGGTCTTCACTAGTAATCGTGCTTCGGGAAGGATGCTAATTTTGAAGGAATTCCTTCAATTTTCTGTGGAATGTAGCAATCGTTGGACTTGTTCGATGTGGCAATGGTATATCATTCCAAATCCTCACTCCAGAATAAAAGAAATTGTTTTTGGATAGGCGCCCCGGGGCAGAAGAATAACCGCTCCGGGAAAAAGCAAATTTAGCATCAAACGACCCTGTCAAATATGCGCTCCTGTGAAATAAGTGCCCCCTGTCAAGTAATCGCCCCCTTTACACAGAAGAGAACTCTCTTTTCAAGCTTGGAAACCCTATGTCAATTCCATAGCAAAGCATGCATCTCAGAAACTTGGCTTCCTGTCTAGAGCCCGTGGCTATTTCTCCCCTTCTCAACTACTAACTATGTACATATCCCAGATTCGTCCTTCTCTGGAGTACTGCTCTCATGTCTAATGTGATGCTCTTAAATCTTCTCTCCATCTTCTTGATAGAGTCCAGTCTAAAGCTATCCGTCTCATCGACAATCCAAACCTCACTAATTCTCTACAGTCTCTCTCCCATAGTCGTCTTGTTGCAGATCTTTCCATTTTCTACCGCTATTTTCACGGACATCGCTCTCAGGAAATCAAGAATATTATTCCTGATCTAGTGAGGTGTGTTCGAACCAACAGAAGCTCTACCTATTCACACCCTTTCCAAGTTACACTACCTAATCCACGAACTCTGTCTCACAAATCTTCTTTCATTCCTAGAACTTCTCCACTGTCATTGCCACCCACTACTTTCCCTGAATCTTACAATTTGTCATCTTTAAAATCTAACATCAACAAACTTGATCGTGTCTCCCTTTCTACTTAAACTTTCCCTCATTTTATTAGTTTTTCCTTAGTCAGGGCTTTCTTACAGGCCCTACGGCCTTTCCCCGACATTACTTACTAAAAAACAGGATTCTACTGGCGTTGGTGTGTTTAATAACATGTAACACAAATACAAGCTCACTAATGTAGCCATTTATAGATGCTGCTCAGTATTTAATCGCCTCGGGCGGTTATTCGGTCATTTACGATACTCAAATCTTCCAAAATGTGTTTCGAGACCTGCAAGATGTCTTGTTAAACAGTATCTCAAAAAATGTTGCGGGGTAAACTCCAGGAGCTCAGGGGTCTAATCCCCCTTGATTCAAACTTGTGAGAACTTTAGCAGCCATAATCCTCCCTTTATTGACCACATGGTAGGCTAGACAAATTCTTAGCTTCTCATTTGCCAAAGAAGGAAATAGGAAATGCACTCTCCTATCAATAGAAGAGAAAATGCTACAACCGTAGGCTGTCTTTGTTCGTCTTTTAATGGTTTCAAATATACAGCAGTAGCAAGAAAATTATTGCAATAACATCAAAAATTGGCGTGGTCATGGGCGCGGTCAAGGACGTGGTAAATACATTTCCTACAACACAGCCGCCCTTCCTACAGTTTTCGGACGGCATCTGTCTAGTAACTTCCCTGACTCTTTTCCTGAAAATGAATGTGCTCTTCCTGCCTACATATCAGAAATGGATGATATTTTCCTGACCAACCAGTTTTACACATGATGTGACTAACCCATCTTCTAAAATTCTGACGTCAATGCTGTGCTTAATTACTAACTTGTACTAAAATAAAAGCTGACTCGTTTGTTTTGCTTGTTTCTGTTTCTTCGTCATGTACCAGCACTAAGGAGCGTAGGATGACTCTAGATAAGGAAGTTAAATGGAATGTGAAAACAACACAAGTATGGAGTACATTAGAACTTCCTTAATCAAGCGTATTGTTTACAAATGTTCTTTCTAGCAGTAGAAGATCAAAATGCCCAAATGCTCTTGAACTTTTGAACATCAGCCCCCTTTTGAAGAATCTGTCTTTCTCTTACCTCTTATCGCAACAGACATCACTACAAAAGGAGAACTCCTATATCCAACATTTTGGTTTCGGAAGAGCATGAAGAGTCTCTTCGCACAGTTTTTCAAGCGAAAAAATCCAAAAGAATCCTCAAGGTAAGCAGACCTTTCCACTGACGAATCAATTTGAAGGAATTCAAAGTTGCTTGCAACCAAAGTATTGTACCTTTAAATCATGAAAAATATTTTTTCTGAATGTAGGAATCGCTTGGCTGAACTCAAGTGTTAATTTACTTTTTACAAAATTCACTTCCTTGCAAATATGTTATTTAAAGAGTATGGTTAGAACGCATGCCTCCAATGCCCTGACTGAAAGCTCGCTCACTGCTCACCCAGCATTAAATGGGTACCCGGCAGGGGCGTTGCGGAGATAAAGGTGGTGATGAAAGGAACTGGCCACCCTTCCTCACATGCCGAGCATTCAGTCAGGGCATCGAGTCAGACTCGAACCATGGACCTCCCGCATGGGAGGCATGCGCTCTAACTACTATGCTACCTCGCCCATGGTATTTCGTGTAGCTAGCGTACTTTCGTGTACCTTGTCTAGCTACCAAACAATCAATTTCCACAACATGCACACAAGCACAAGTCATTGAAATTAGGTAGAAAGATTAATCTGTTGTCCATTTCATTAGCTGTTTCCTAAGCATGCACCCCAAAATTGCCAACACTGTATCTATTGTTAAACAAAAAGGAAATAGCACAAAAGAGAGTTTTTCTAATTGTTCACCGCAAGCATGGCTTTCAATTTTCTAGAACGACCCAAAAGTTCTAAAAGATGTTATTTCACTAGGTAGGGAGTTCCAGACCGACGATAATTTGCAAGCAAAAAAGTTTTCGCCATTCCTAGATTTTGATCTTGAAGGCCATAAGCTCAAATTTGAGCTACGTGAAGTTCTACTTGTTATATAAGAAACTCTAGTAAACTGTTCTGTAACATAGATTACACTGTAAGGAATTGTTGTTGAGTGAAAATCTACTCGTTTGGCCACCTTATCGAGGAAGTCGAGTGAAAGCATGCGCAGTAGCGTCTCATTGGGTGGGAAAATATTTGTGATGGCAAATAGTTTTAGCTGATACACGTTGCGGAAATATGAGCAGTTGAAAAGTCGAGAGAAAAGTCGAGAGAAAAGTCGAGTGAAACGTTTGACCAGGGTCTAAGGTGTATTCTAGCATGAACGCTAGAATAGAGCTGAATTACCTTCAGATACCTCTAACAGTGCAGTTTTCCATGACTTTTACCATAGAGCTGAAACGCGCTGCTTGAATCATCTGATTGAACTAGCTGCCGGCACGAACGTTTGTGTTCAAGATGATACTACCATGAAATTATAGAACATCCGCTAGAATTACTATCTTCAATATGACCTTATTGTTTCAACACTCCGTTTATCTTCCTTATTTCGATTTAGCCAGAACGCCTTTGGCAGGCCA
Organism: Cassiopea andromeda; assembly: GCA_018155075.1. Classification (NCBI taxonomy): domain Eukaryota; kingdom Metazoa; phylum Cnidaria; class Scyphozoa; order Rhizostomeae; family Cassiopeidae; genus Cassiopea; species Cassiopea andromeda. The sequence goes on along the minus strand of WIPJ01002936.1, from coordinate 94,061 downwards.
GATGGAGAACAAGGGAAGGGTCCTCCTTTGGGGAAATTTATGAAAGCATGACTTGGTCAGTTTTGGGATGATGAGTTCAAAAATCATTGGTATTAAGGTGGGACCTTCAGCCTCATATTCATGATTTAAAGTCTCGTTCATGGGAAAGGGATCGGTATGTCATTTAAAGTAAAAGGCAGGGGGGCTTCGGTGAAAAAGGATGCCTTGGGCTATTTTTTATTGGCAAGTGAATGAGGTGATACTCTGCTGTCAGTGGGCAAGTTATGCAGTCCTGGTGAAATGATTGAGTTTGATAGACTTGATATTTATATAGAAAACAAAGTTATTGTGTAAAATATCATTTAGTTGTTCATTTCATTTAGTTGTTCATTTCATTTAGTTGTTCATTTCATTTAGTTGTTCATTTCATTTAGTTGTTCATTTCGTTTAGTTGTTCATTTCATTTAGTTGTTCATTTCATTTTGTTGTTCATTCAATTTAGTTGTCCATTTCATTTAGTTGCTCATTTCATTTTGTTCTCCATTTCATTTAATTGTTCATTTAGTTTAGTTGTTCATTTAATTTAGTTATTCATTTCACTTAAATGTACATTTCATTTAGCTGTTTATTTAATTTAGTCGTCCATTTCATTTAGTTGTTCATTTAATTTTATTCTCCATTTCATTTAGTTGTTCATTTAATTCAGTTGTCCATTTCATTTAGTTGTACATTTAATTTAGATGTACATTTCATTTAGTTGTTAATTTAATTTAGTTGTCCAATTCATTTAGTTGTTCATTTAATTCAGTTGTTCATTTCATTTAGTTGTATATTTCAATTAGTTGTTCATTTCATTTAGTTGTTCATTTCAATTAGCTGTTCATTTCATTTAGTTGTTCATTTCATTTAGTTGTTCATTTCATTTAGTTGTTCATTTCATTTAGTTGTTCATTTCATTTAGTTGTTCATTTAGACGTACATTTCTTTGTCCGTATCATAAATAGTTTTTAACATGGCCCTCTATAAAGCAGACTATAGATCTCAGGGGCTATCATGTATAAAAATCTTAAATTGAATGAACGAGAACTACCTTTCACATGCAGTGTTGGGCTGAAAGGGGATGCTGACTATAAGGAGTAGAGCCAAGGCTCTTGATTTATATATATAAATATTGATGCTTTGTATTTGAAATTAGACTCAATTTGTTATGCTGTTGTTAGAAGTGTGAGTAATCCCTGTCTATAAACTAAAGTACAACAACATAATATCCTGAAAGTGACCTGAAAAGGGTGGACTGAAGACTTTTGAGTAGAGTCAAATGGTCGAGAACATTTGAAGAAATTTTCTGAACAACTTGGAAAAGATACCTCTACTAGGAGACCTTTCGCATTCAGAATTCCTTGCAGTGAAAGCTAATTTTCTGTGTAGTCCTATTGTCCGAAAGCTTCAATTAAATTTAAAAGAAAAAAGCAAGAGTGGGAACGACTAGTTTAAGAGAGAGGACTGCCCATTCAGGAGAGTGTATTTGCTGTCATTGTCCCAAAGATAATAGTCTGCTTCCTCAATAAAGGTGGGACTACCATTCCCCACATTTCAGACTTTGACTTCCATTAAGAAAGGGGAGTTTAGAATTCAAATTTCTGTGTGCTTACGCCTTGTACTAGAGTAAAGGAACGTTGGATGAGATTAGAAAACCAAGTTAAATTGAAGATAGCAAGAGAGTACAGATAGCACACGCTGAAGCCTTTTAGTTCAAGTTGTTGTGAAGGGCCGAAGCGGAGGATAAAAAGAGGCACTGGGCTCTTGTCTGGGGCACTTGCGTTGCGCCTTCTCAGCATGCTCTCCTTATTAGTATGCATGAGTTCGAGTTGATAAAGCTTCCAATTGATTAATGATAAATAGAATAAGAATCACATCAAGTCTTCTCCTATCTCAAACTCGTACAGTCTACAACACAAGCATCTTGTTTACAATTCTCTTGCTAGCAATTAAGGCTCAACATTTTCACATATACAGTTCTTTTACATGACTGGTCTATAAAAAACTTGAATCTCAAAGTTGCTAGAATTTAACATTGAGCCTAACTAAGAAGAATTTAAGGCTGAAGTTTCATCAATAATCAGATTTCCTCTTTTATTTGAATGCTCTTTATAGTAACTTTCATTAGATACCAACTTCAAATATCTGTTCTGTTCCTCTGTTGTTTCTACAATCGCCGAATGAAGGCGACTTATCTTTACTTGATTTTCCCTGAAGGTTCCCCCTGTTTAGTTTACTTACTATTTACTTTCATATAAAACTTTGATTTCGTGTTAGTTTATTACACTGATGATGGATCCCTTGAATTTGGGTCCGAAACGTTTGGTCTTGTCACATATCATGGTTATGCCTAGATAATTGGAAATTTCTTAATTGGAAATATCGTAAATGGAAAGCCAATAATACAACCATGTCTCTTATTCTCGTCATCTTCATTGTGGGAATTATTGTAAAAAATACGTTTCCCTCATAGCGAATTCGTTTCTACATTGACGTAGGACATAGATTAACAAATTACTCTTTGAATATCATGTGAAATTGTACAGTTTGTCGTTTAAGAATAGCTTAAAGAAAATCTTAGGTTCAAATACCAAGGCATTTCTAAGAATATTGGGGCTCAGTTACACATTATTGACTTCGAAAGGAATCTCATTGGCAGGCAAATGAATTATTGCTAAAAATGGTAACTCAGCTGAATTACTATTATGGTAGCAGTCATAGTAAACTACCAAACTTATGTAACGCATGAATTCGCAAATTGCCCTACTAAATACCTAATCCAGTTTATGAATTTGCTTAGAAGTACAGGATAATAGAAACGACAGAAAGTGCAATGAATGTTGTACGACAAAGAACATCAAGGTTTGATTCTTTCATGCAACTGAAGTCGAGTTACAACTTTCCTAGAAGTAATAATGCTACTAGTGAAGTAACCATAATTTCAAGACAATCAAAGACTATTGATATGTGAAACACTACTGCCGTTGTTCAATACCCATACAGCATCACGTACGGTTCGCAGCAGTAGAGATAGCTTGAAGAAGACAAACGAGGACATTCGGAAAAACAGCAAGAACACTTTGCATGACAACAAATTCCAGTACTAGATATGGCCAGCTGTATTTATAACCTTGATATTTCAACATCCTTACGTCATTTTCTTGGCGTTGTACACATCCTACAAGGTTTGGCATCGACTTCTGGAAACATTCTCGTCTTTATTTTTGTGATTTATAACAGACGTCTACGTACAAGATCTAATGCCTTTCTGCTCTCTTTAGCGACGAGCGACTTTCTTGTCGGAGCAATCCTCGGTCCCATGTTCGCAGTACAGTTCTTCTCGCATGAACATCGTGAAAATTGCTATTTTAATAAGATTAAAAGATACCTATCGACGCTTTTATTGGGTGGAACTGTTGGTTCAATTGCACTCATTAGTTATGATCGATGGGCCCATCTTTCAAAAGCAGTTAGGTACCATAACTTCATGTCGAAGAAAAAAGTCGCCGTTCTTATAGCAATTGCGTGGATAATACCAAGTCTTGTCCCACTCGTACGATTAACGAGCGAGGCAGTTTACAGCGCGATAGTTATAGTCTATGTATGTTTGCTTCTCGCTTTAATGATGATATGCTACTTCGTAATTGCGAGAATAGTTCGATCGAGCGAATTAAATCTTCGACAGGCAGGTGCAGCGATTCCACCCTCGGGTGCTAGGGTCAATCATGTCCGTGTTGCAAAAGCAGTGATTCTTGTTATCCTTTGTCTCCTTGTGACCTGTATGCCAGTATGCATATATCTCGGTGTTACAGCCCTCAATGGTCTTTCCCCTGGAATGATCAACATATCAGACGACACGAAGGAGAACTGCTATGCTGTCCTCATAACAATTGGCCTAGCCAACTCTGGTATTAACCCTGTCATTTACTATTTTCGCATGCCGGAGTTTCGTAAAAGCATGAAGAGTCTTGCTGCACAAATCTTCAGGTGAAAGAATCCAAAAAAATCATTTCGTTCAACTGACAATTCCACAGAAACATCGATTTGAAGTGATTGAAAAATCTAAACCATCACATTCATGTCTGTACATTACAAAACCACTTGACTATGTAGGAATTTCTGGGCTAAACTCAGCATTTAATTTCTTCTCTTAAATTCAATTGCCTTCATGTTTTGTCTCACGCTTGTAAATACCTTATTTATAAAGTATGTATGTCATGCATGTCATATCGTTTTCAATTCATATATCGCAAATGATTAAATAATCGCCCAGTGTCGAATATGTATCATCATATATCTATAAATAAAGCCCTATCAGCTATTACAGGTAAATGTAAGTGAAAATCTTTTATATTAAAATTTAATTATAAACAGAAAAAGGAGAGTCTACAAAGCTAGGGATTTACTGGTCTTCCTTAGGAATCGTGCTTCGGGAAGGATGCTAATTTTTGTAGGAATTGCTTCATTTTCCTTTCGAATGTAGTAATCATTGGACTTGTTCGAATTGGCAATGGTATATCATTGCAAATATTCACTCCAGAATAAAAAAAATTATTTTTGAATAGGCGCCCCGGGGAAAAAGAAAAATCGCCCTTCTTAATGTTTTCGGACTGTTGCTCGGTTCATACATCCTGTCTAGTATCTTCCCTGACTCTTTTCCTGAAAATGAATGTGTTCTTCCTGCCTACATATCAGAAATGGATGATATTTTCCTGACCAACCAGTTTTACACATGATGTGACTAACCCATCTTCTAAAATTCTGACGTCAATGCTGTGCTTAATTACTAACTTGTACGAAAATAAAAGCTGACTTGCTTGTTTTGGTTGTTTCTGTTTCTTCGTCATGTACCAGCACTAAGGAGCGTAGGATGACTCTAGATAAGGAAGCTAAAATGAGTGTGAAGACAATACGACTATGGAGTACATTAGAACTTCCTTAATCAAGCGTATTGTTTACAAATGTTCTTTCTAGCAGTAGAAGATCAAAATGCCCAAATGCTCACTTTTCATAGGAACATTTCCTATAACAGTGGCTGCAGGCGTGTCGTGGAGGAGGCGAAGGGGGTTCAGATCCCCTCTTGACATTTTGAATATCAGCCCAATGATAATGACAAACAATAATAACAACAATTTTGTAATTGTTGAAGTTTTTATCCTGTTAAAAAAATTCGTTCTATTATTATTACTATAATTATTATTATTTTGAATAATGTCTTTCTCTTACCACTAACCGCAAGAGCAGACATCGCTACAAAAGGAACAATCCCAGTCATAATACTTTCTTTACAGTGTACTATGTATTAATCTTATTCTTATCTAACCAAATATTGCTGCTCTTATCGAAGGTACAATAATCTTAGAACTAGCTCACCTCTTTGATTTTAGATTTGCATGCAACTTTTTCAAAAAGTACCAACCAGTACCATTCTTATTCACATAAAGCACTGACAACTATGAAATGGGTGTGGTCAACAAAAGTTAAATTAATCAAGGGTGCGGTTCAATATTTCCCCACTCACGTCGACACCACTGAGTGGTTCCTACACTGGGGCTCACGTAGGATATTTGTAAAAATTTTTGACTAGGGGACAAAACAACGAAAAAGGGCCAAAGATTTTTTTACAGTAAAAGTCTGCCAAAAATACTGAACTCCTTGGGGCACAAAGACAAGTTATCATTTATAGTAGTACATTGTTTTTTGACTAACGGGGTGCTCTCTCCTTGATTAGTCTATCTATTGAGAGAGCCCTTCCTATAAGAAATTCCCTACATACAATTCCCTGGTTTGTTTGGTGTTGTCTTAGAAAAATTTTCAGTTTTAGCTTATTGTCTTTGTTTAATTAAGATAATGTTCGCTTTGCTCAAAAAAGTTTAGAAAATTCAGTACTAGATTTTTGAGACCTAAGAAAGTTTTGAAATGGAAATGTATTCAAAATTCGAATTTCCTGTATATAAAATACTATTTATGTTTAAAGTCCTGCTATTTACTAAGATTTATCATTATTTCAAGAGTATAGTGAGCTCACTTTCAATTAAAGCGCATAACAGTGGAACTGAAGAATTCTGGCATACAAAGTATTGTGAAAGCTTTTTTACTGGAATCATGAACAAGTTTAGAAAAATTCAGTACTGGGGCCGGTAAAACTTAACTACAAAATAATAAGTGGAATAATCGATACCATATCTTTTATCCGTGAAAGCATAATTCTGATGACCCACATTTATGTCTACAGTAGATCTAAACTTCTTTTTGTCCCTACACGTATATTTACCCCTACAGTGTACCCTAAACGTATATTTACCCCTACAGTGTACCCTACACTTATATTTACCCCTACAGTGTACCCTACACTTATATTTACCCCTACAGTGTACCCTACACTTAATTTATACCTACAGTAAACCAACACTTACATTTCTCCCTACAGTAAAAATACACTTTTATTTACCCCTGCAGTGGTAAATTTTATTTGACCTACACTTACATTTATACCTACAGTGAACCTACACTTACACTTCTCCCTACAGTAAAAATAAATTTATTTTCCCCTACAGTAGATTCTACACTTATATTTATACTTACAGTTAACCTACACTTACATTTCTCCCTACCGGAGAAATACACTTTTATATACCCCTACAGTGGAATAATTTCATCCTAAGCTCAAAACCATGAAAGTTTTACACTGATTTGTTATGATGGAGCTGGGGAGGAGCATTATTGCCTGTGAATGGACTCTGTTTGGCTGATTCAGTTCATTTCCTTCGTGTAAAAGTCATATTAAACTACCGGAAATACGTAATAGATGAGTTTGTATACAAATGACCCTACCAAATAACTCATCCAGTACACGCTTTTGTTCAGCATTACAGAATAGTCGGACCAACAGAAAGTGAAAGTAATGATTTAATCCAAGGAACATCAAAGTACAAAGTCAGCTATGTATTGTTTCAATCTGCCATACAACTCAAGATCAGAAACAGATTTCCTAGAAATAAAGGAATCATCTTATCTTCAAAAGCTGAGAAAATACTAATTAAATTGCTATCTGTCAATTTGGCCCAGTTCATGCAAGGCAATAAAGGAATACAAACGATAAAGTGAAGTACAACTGCCGTAATTCACTTGACAATAAAGCGTAACAAATCGTGGGCAGGAGTAGATATATTTTGAGGAAAGGAAGCAAGATAACTCGAATAGACAGTAACCAACAAACGATAACAGAAGAGTATTTTAAAAACAGATCGCTAGAAATGGCCAAATGTATTTACAATCTTGATGTTTCAGAACCATTACGTTACTTTCTTGGTTTTGCAAATATCTTACAAGGCTTGGCATCAACGTTTGGAAACATTCTCGTTTTAATATTGGTGATCAATAACAGACGTCTGCGGACAAGATCGAACGCATTTCTGTTCTCATTAGCGACGAGCGATTTTCTTGTCGGAGCAACCCTCGAACCAATGTTCGTGGTACAGTTCTTTTCACACAGCTATCGCGAAAATTGCAGCTTCAACATGATAAGAAGATATCTTTCAACTCTACTAATGGGTGGAGCAGTTGGCTCAATAGCGCTCGTGAGTTACGACCGATGGATGCACCTCACAAAAACAATCAGATATAAGGAATTTATGCCGAAGAAAAAAGTCGCCATTCTTTTAACGGTCGCTTGGATAATACCAGTCCTTATCCCACTCGTGCGATTAACGAGCGAGGTAGTCTACAGCGCGATAATTATCGTCTACCTTTGTCTGATTCTAGCTTTGATGACGACATGCTACTTCGTAATTGCAAAGATTGTCCGAGCACGCGAAGTCAATCTTCGGCAGAGAGAAGAAATAACCCCATTTTCAAGGACGACGACCAATCACGTACGTGTTGCCAAGGCGGTAATTCTTGTTATCCTTTGTCTCCTTGTGACCATAATGCCAGTATGCGTATACCATGGTGTTACAGCCCTAAATGGTCTTTCTCCCGGATTGATCAACATATCAGACAACACGAAGGAGATCTGCTACGCTGTCCTTATGACAATTGGGCTAGCTAACTCTGGTATTAATCCTGTCATTTACTACTATCGCATACCGGAGTTTAGGAAAAGCATGAAGAGTGTTGGTGCTCGGCTTTTCAAATGGAAGAACCCAAATGAAACCTCACGTTCGGCTGACCTTTCCACTGACACTTCAGTTTGAAGCAATTCCATTTGGTTAATACGTAAACCACTGTATCCACAAACTATGGGATATTCGCCTGAATGTAGCAATTGCTTGTTAGAACACTGTCTGGAAATCACTGCTGTAAAACTATCTATTTTTGATATTTACTTAGTTCCACTTAAAAATACTAACATTATTAATACACTATTGGTACCATAGTTATTATTGTTACGCACAGTCTATGCTGATTTACCCTCTTTTATGTCTCCATGGGTTCTAGGAAAATCCCCTCCCATAAAATTCCCACCCAGAAAACTACCTCTGGATATTTCCCTCCTGGAGAACTTCCTCCTAAGAAATCTCCCACCCTGAATTCTCCCTCCATAAAATTCCCTTTCAAAAAGATTCCAACAAATGATTCCTTCCCTAATTTTTGGGAGGGAAAAGTCAGGGTGGGAGATATCCTAGGTGGAAATTCTCCAGGAGGGACTTCTCCGATGGAAACATTCTGGGTGGGAATTTTCTGGGACGGAATTCTCCGGAACCTGTCTCCATGTTTGATTACCGGCGACTCCCTTCATCCTGATCTTCTTTTGGCAACGGGGAATAAAGAACACGTTTTTTTATAAGAAAACCATCATTTTGCCCGAGCCTCAATCTGCTTAACTTTTCCTGAAATTGAAGCCTGAGATTTTCTTAAATCTTTTTCAGCTTTTACTGAAATAAACTGACTAAAATAGGTTACACTTTCGTTATTAATGTTGTATACTTGAACTTGAATTCCATCTTTAACAATTTTGAATGCAATAACGACGAAATATTGATTTTTGACCAACGAAAACACTAGATTTTGGAAACTGAGCCTCGTGATTTTCTTAAGATTTTCTTAAGATTTTGACCATTTAAGCCTCAATTTCCTATAAACTTTTTTCCTATTAAAAAAACGTGTACTTCACGTTCTTCAACTTACACCAGGTCTCGAAACTAATATTCAGGTTAACAGTATAAGGAAAACCAATAAGTACACCACACTAACCAACGACCTGTCCTCTAACTATAATAAAGTTATTTTTATAAATCTCTCCATGGCAGTGATGTACCGAGACACCTTCTGTCGAAGGGGGGAGGCTTTTTGACCATTTGACCCACTATTGTTACTAAAAAATGTCACAGAAAATACTATTGCCAACTCTCTTTCAACATAGCTGCCTTTTGACGCACATCCCTGCTCCATGGGAGCTCTTGGGAGTTCTTCCTGTGATTCCTATCTACCTATGCTCCAAGATCTGAGTTTTGACAAAGTTATACAGAGAAAAATTATCATGAAAACAATCAAAATTACGGTTAGGTCTTCATAATATTAATTTATATGAGTTATGTTAAAAATCCATTATTATTAATACCATTATTATTACTATTTCTTCATTGATAGTACAAACTAGCCAATGGTACACTACCAGTATGTGTAAGGTGTATTAAATATATTAATATGAAAGTTTCAAAACAATTATTGCATAGTTAATAATGAAAGATTATATTCGAGGTAGTTTCCAATAAATGTGCTACAGGTTCTAAAAAATTTAAAGAGGTATTCAAAATATCTTTTCAAATGGATAATAAGTTGTCTTTCTTTGGGGGATCTGAGGCAGAGGTGTGCCGAAGTAAGGGGTTTGGGGGTGTCACACCCCCTCATTTGCCAAAACCACCGGTAATGCTATAGCTTGCCCGCTAATGTATACTTTGCGATTATCGCTTGTCGGTGATCGATCATCGTTTTTCGGTAATCGATCATCGATTGTTGGTAAACGATCATCGTTTGTTGGTAATCGATCATCATTTGTCGGTAATTGCGGGAAATTTAGTAGCCTATTGCTAAATAGTTGCTACCACACCCCCCACTCAAGGGAGGAACCATTGCTGAGAGGAGTCGCGTTCATCTTACAGAGAGCACGATCCCCCTTCACACTACACCTTGACAAACATACACTCAGATTACGTTCAATATACTTCAGCATTATGCTTCCTATACGAAAGAAATTTATAAGAAAATGAAACTCAAATGACCGAAATCTTAAAAAAATCTTGAGAAACTCAAAAGACTCAAGCTCCAAATTTCAATGTTCTGTGTGCCAAAAATCGATTGTACCTCATTCTTGTATGTGAAAGGTTAAAGATTAGCTTACATCTGAGTATACAAGATCAACAAAACCAGAATAACCCGTTTTAGCAAGTTTGTTCGAGTAAAAGTTTAGAATATCTCAAGAAAAACCTCTACCCAAACTTTGGGAATAGGTAAGAACATTGAGGATTAGACAGCATTTCCACGGGACGGTTCCATTTGAAACCGTAACAAATTGGTAAGGATAGGCCATATGTTTACACTAGACCGGTTCCATTTGGAACTAATGCTCGAAAACTGCGCAGGGGACATCTGCCTAGCAAGTGACCAAGAAAACAATGGAAGAGCTGAAGAAGTGAACTTTTCTTCGAACTTCGTTCACTTAATATCCGGACCTATTTGGAACCGTCCCACCATGTTTCCACGAGTATGGTTCTAATTGGGACCTACTTCAAAAGTAGACACATTTGAAACCGATTAGCTGTCCCAATTAGAGCCGTTCCAAGCAGTCCCGTGGCAACGCAAGGCCTAACCGTACTCATAACGTTACGGTTCCACTGGGAACCGGTCCTGTAGAATCACTGTCCAAGGTGCTTCAAACGAAAGCCTAATGATGGATAACTTCCAGTAAGGGAGTAATGTATTTTATATGTACAACTCAGACAAGGATATCAAAAACCTTATTCTTCATACAGAATTTTTCCATATCGATTTTCATCGCATTTCTCCCAAAGTCTGGAATCAAAGTCTCGGTTGGAGCCGATTAGCAGTCCCAAATGGAACCGTTCCAAGCAGCACCGGGAAATATGAGGCCTAACCGTACTAGGACTGTTTTTTAAAAAAATGCTTTTGCACCCTTAGGGCAAACAAATCAAGCTAACCAAAAGTCACATAGCAGCGAAAGAATGTAGCAAATAGTGGTAGAAGAGGAATGTAGAGAATGATAGTATATAGTACGATAGGTTAAAATGAAATAAAACCACGATACATAAGTACTTTAAAGTGCCAAATAAACGAAGGGTCCTAATAAACAGAGCGGTTGGAATAAATCCCGAAATTCAATAAGCGGGGGGGGTCAAAATAAAAGGGAAGGAATTTGAGAAATGGCTTCAAATGATTATAATGATTATAGCATTATTGTAATGATTATAGAATGATTATAATGATTATAGAATGATTATAATGATTATAGAATGATAATAATGATTACAGAATGATTATAATCAGTATAGAAGGACTATAATCATTATAGAAGGACTATAATCATTATAGACGGACTATAATCATTATAGAAGGACTATAATCATTATAGAAGGACTATAATCATTATAGAAGGACTATAATCATTATAGAATGATTATAGAATGATCGTTATCATTATAGAATGATTATAATGATTATAGAATGATTATAATGATTATAGAATGATTATAATGATTATAGAGCGACGGAAAGAACAAAAACAGATTACCAGTAATAAGTGGGAGAGGAGTTGCTAGGTACCTGAGAGTACAAGATAGAAATTTTTTGTGGTGTAATGGGAAATGGTTAATATTTCAGGCAAGTTCATCTCTTGTCTTCCTGGCAAAACAAATTACTATATTTAGTACGAGAATATTGCTAAGTTAAATGGGTCTATACCCTGGTTACATATATTAAGAATTCATAACAAATAGACATGTGGTAGAGTATTTGCTTCTACTAATTAAAGAACTGCAGTCTAGCACGTTTTTGCATGCTTTAATTTCCTGTGAAAAGCAAATTATGTGCTTTTTGGCTCTAAGAAAAATCAATGGAAAGTTTGAAGATAAGAATGAGGAACCTGCTGACTACGACTTTCATTTGCAGTTCAGTCGTCCTTTTAGCAAATATGAACAAAAGCTAAATTAGATTGAGGAAGATTGACCTAGATTTCATTTCACATTGCTTACATTTCACTGAATCCCCAATAAACTTCCTGGTTAGAGTGTCATCTCCACACGTGCTCTTGCTTGCAAAAACGGCTACAGGTTCTCAAATTTCTGTCTGATATGTCCATCAAAAGTCAGCTTACACAATTCTAGTTTTATAAGTATTAAGTCTACAAGAGCATTAATGCTCAGAATCATTGGACTTTGAGAATAATTTAAGAATAATCTTGCATTAAAATGCAAGGCTCAAGTTCCATCAAGACTTTATTACGAATCAGAACATTTGTGTATTCGACCTATAGTGGTGCTTTTAGATTAACGCTTGGACAGTCAATACAATATTTATTATTCTGTTCCACTTTCGTATTGCTTTATAATGAAGTATGATATCAAAAAGACTTGAATATATTCCGTTGATTTTGAGATGAAGTTACAACGTAAGAATAATTTAAGAATAAGTTTACGCTCAAAACCAAACATATTGAAGCTCAGCAAGAAGTTAGATATTCTTACAAAAAGTGAGCATATCAAACTCTAACCCAGTCAATCCGAACCAGTAGCTGCACCAAAGTGCAGTACCTATTTCGCCTTATGGGAGATACGATGGTTCTGGGGTGCGAGGCCACAAGGATAATATATCTACGAAAACGAAAACTTTTTCGTTTTTCTACGAAAACTTTTTCGGCCCAGTACTGAATCTTTCATAACTTTTTCACGATGCCAGTACCAAAACCTTTCTGAACGACTTTCTTACAAAAAACTTCCCAGTTCCAATGCTTGTGCATGAACATTTATGTTTTTTTTTGTTTTTTTTTAGTAAGTAATGTCTGGGAAAGGCTGTAGGGCCTATAACAAAGCCCCGACAAAGGAAAAACTGAGAAAATGGGGAAGTTTAGGTAGAAAGGGAGATAAGATCAAGTTTGTTGATATTAGATTTAACAGAAGACAAATTGTAGGATTCAGGGAAAGCAGTGGGTGGCAATGAGTTCCACAGTTGAGAAGTTCTAGGAATGAAAGATGATTTGTGAGCTAGAGTTCGTGGACTAGGTAGTGTAACTTGGAAAAGGTGGGAATAGGTAGAACTTCTGGTGGTTCGAACATGCCTCAATGGATCAGGAATGATATTCTTGATTTCCTGAGAGCAATGTCCGTGAAAATAGCGGTAGAAAATGGAAAGATCTGCAACAAGGCGACGATGTAAAGTAAAAAAGCTCCATATATATTTGAAATGATGATAATCTAAGTAAATAGCAGAAGTCAGACTGCTGCGGAGGAGCGAACTCAGCATACATAACTTTCTGTATATATACGATTGGAAGTAAACACGAATATACCCGTAAAATTTTTAGGCTTCAGAAACACAGTACTAATATTTTTAAACTTATGAGACCTCTTGGGGGCTCAGGCCCTTTTATTGACTATATGTTAGGCTAGAAAAGTTCTAAACTATTAATTTACCAAAGGTGGAGAGCAGAAAGTACGCTCCAACCAATAAAAAAGAATGCCATAAATACATGTTGGCTTTCTCCTTATTTCAATACTTGCACATATACAGCAGTAGTAAGCAAATTATTGTCATACATTAAAAACTAGGCGTGGTCAAAGGCGTGGTCAATATATTTTCCACAACAAACCCCCCTCTCTTTCTTACAGTTTTAGTACGGTTACCTCTGGTCGAGCATTAACTTTTTATGAAACACTTTCTCATCAAAAACGTATATTTATCCAGCATTTGCTTCCTACTCAGCAACGTAAGACCCACAGGAAATTATTCTGACACAAATCCTGCCAGTCATAATTCCAAACCAGTATTCTGTATTTGTCATAATTCCAAACCTCAGTTGGCGTATTGAAGGGAAGGAAGCAATTTCGTGTCATAGGGCAAATACTATATCAATAATTATAACAAACTTCAACGTTAGCTTGATTAGAATTTGGTAGCAAATCAAGCTACTGCTGAGAGGAACTACATAATTCCAAACCTCAGTTGGCAATTTCATGTCATAGGGCAAATACTATATCAGCAATTATAACGATCTGCAATGTGAGTTTGATTAGAGCTATTTAATAAATCAAGCTATTGCTGAGAGGAACTACTGAAAGCAGAGAATGAAAACAATTCTCATGCATAACCACCATATGGATTGAGTTCATTAGTGTGAGGTCACGCAAATGATATTTTAAAAATATTTTGATTTTGGCTTTAAATTCTGTAAAAGCACTTTGAAATAGCTACTGCTGACAAATTTCAGCTCGATCTGAAAAATATTGACCGAGATATAGGTAACTGAAAGCTGACATGGTTTCTATCAAATCGCTGTATTTTGAGGCTGGTTCTAACTGTTTAGAACCTGGAGAAAAATGTAGAGGTTTGTATGGCAAGTTTCCTGCCATCAAAAATAAAATCATATTTCAGCCTAAAATTATCAATTTCTACCTAAAACTGCTTTGCAGATTCCAGATAATTTTGGTAAGCGTTGAGTTATTTTTGGGGAAAATAATGGAAAAAAGGTCCCTTAGATGACATGATGTAAATTGGGCACGTTGCCATTATACGTTTGGTATAGCAAAAAAAGTCAATATGCCTATTTAAAAGATAACAGAATTGAGGTAGAATTTGAGAGGATTGAATTCTTGACCAATTTATTATGATAAACTATCACAAAATAATATATTAAGCAACATAAATACTAAAATGAAATTCAACTTATAAAAAATTGAGAGGAATTTTAGGAGAAAGGCAGAATAGTCCTGAAATTTTGCGGTTATTAAGAAATTTTTAGGGTAGTTCTCTTTTTCTAGGGTATTTTTGGATTTACAAGAGGCGTGGGAAGCCTGTAGTAATATGCACTTGATCCTCTAGTAATGTTGGTTTAGTCATACAAACTTTTCTTTTTGGTGCTTTCCTAATGAATTTTCAGGAGATGTCGAAGAAGGTTGGAGTCATAGTATGGAATCCGTAGTTGACATGCAAAGCAAAACGGTTAATTTTGTAGGGCTTTTGACAATTGATACTGCTACCAACACTGTGTTGCAACTGCCTTTTTGTAGAATAAGGCAACGTTTCCACGGGACGGTTCCATTCGGAACTGTAGCAAATGGGTACGAATAGGCCTTGTGTTTCCTATAGACCGGTTCCGTTTGGAACTGATGCTTGACAACTGCGCAGGAGACATCTGCCTGGCAAGTGATCAAGAAAATAATAGAAGAGCTGAAGAAGCGCACCAATCACTTTTTTGGAACCGTTCCAAGTAGAGCCGTCGAAACGCAAGGCCTATCTGCATCCAAAATTTTATGGTTTCAATTGGAACCGGTCCCGTAGAAAGGCTGCCTAGGATTATTGAAACCAAATGGTGTTTAATTGCCAGTAAACGAGCGATGTACTTCAAATGTACAACTCAGACAAGAATATCCGAACTTCAAAACTCACCAGGCTCTTCAAAAATTCCTCATACTGAATTTTTCCATCTCGATTTTCATCACATTTTTCCCAAAGTCTAGAATGAAAAGTACGTGCCATGAACCAACACCGAAGAGTTTTGACGTCCTTAATGAGTATATGATTATTATCGACTGCAAAATATCGTATCATGTTTCAATGTGAAATAACATGTAATACTATATAATTAAATACATTATAATTTAATACATACTATATAATTTAGCACTATATAATTTAATACTTTCGATTTATAGTTTCTACAATCTTTGATATAATGACAACATATAGAATACAAAAATTTGCACGAATTTAGAGCAAAAAATCTGTTACTACTTTGAAGTGCCAAATAAACCGGGGTCCTAATAGACAGGAGTTCGAGAAAATTCCAAAATTTAATAAACGAGGGGTCAAAATGACTTTAAACCATTATAAAACGATGGAAAGAACAAAAACAGGTTGTCATAAAGCAAAGAGATAAAATATATGCAGAAGTACTCTATTTTGCCTTGAATATTGGGCGTGAATAGTACTAACAAAGAAAGGAAATGATATGAAGGTTGGTAAAAAAGTCAATTTCCTTGAGATCAGTAAACGGGGATCCTATTAAGGTCGGGGGTTAGAAAAAACCGAGAAATTAATAAGCGGAGGGGGTACGAGTATTTGGCACCTGAGAGTAAGGAAGCAGTCGTGAAATATCTGAAATAGGGGGTGAAGTAGGGAGTGTTTGGTGTGATACCCCTACTTTGCTGAAACCGTTGGTAACTCTATAGCTTGTCGGTAAATAATAATCGCTTTGCGATTATCGTTTTTCGGTAATCGATAATCGTTCGTCGGTATTTCTCAGACAATTAGTAGACTGTTGTAAGATTTTGCTGCTATACCCGTGTGCATCCCCTTCACCCAAATGTCATTCAGCACGCCACGGTTTGGATGGGCCATGAGCAATTCCGCCATAATTTCATGAGGCTTCCAAACACATCAGGCCCATTTTTGGAGGCATTGATGTTAATGGAAAAGAATGTTGCTTTCTAGCTTAAAAATAGACAGTTAATCTGCAGTTGGTAATAGCAACAGTTGCCTAGGAACAAAGCTAGTTTATGATGGTAACATCTTATGAAAATTATGTTTGATGGGGTCATGAAAAACATCTTGGTTGCCCTAATAGGCCACAAGAAATCAAATAGACACATAAGATAGGCAAGAAATTAGTGTTTTAAGTAGTTGGAAATTAATCCACCCCCATATAGAAGATATTTTACGACCGCTAACCTAAACCGCAAGGCAAATGGCTGGGAAAAGACCGAATTGTGAGTTTCTAAGAATAGAATGTAGAATTTTCTTCTAAATAGGGTGGGGGCGAGGAACTGAGGATCTTTCATTTTTGTTGTTTACTCTATTCTGAGCAGGCTGTTGTTTCTGGCTTTTGCAGCTACTTTAGGCCTATTGTGCATGCCGCATCCAGGCATGGTACCCCTAGTTTACGTCCCTCCGAAGGACGGGGAAGTGAGTCATTCATCTGTAAGGTCGCCCGTCCTGTACCAGGACCCTCAATAGCTCTTTGGTATGATAATGTATAAGTAATGATGTACATATTGTATGCAGAAGTTTGTTATTTTTGGTTTTTGTTTCTTTAGTCTTTCATTTCATTCATATATA
>WIPJ01002936.1:58965-76408 GCA_018155075.1 Cassiopea andromeda | reverse complement strand
TATATCTAAATATATATATATATATTTCATTTCATGTTTTTTATGCACGGTAGCCACAACAGCTAACAGTGTTTTTCAGAAGGCCGTGGCAAAAATAACATGAAGCAGTTTCGATGAAGTCCAGATTTCATTGTGTCTTCAACTTCAATACTTGAAGTTTCATGATCACAGGATTCTCAATCTCCTTCTAAATGACATGAAAAGATCCTTTCTATTGCTGGTAACATAAGCTAAGTGAGAATTGCAAGCAGCTACACAATAACAACCTACTCGACAAAATTGTCTTCTGTAATTGGTATTTGGAAACGGTGCAACAGGAGCCTCAGCTCTGATCTAGATATATATCCATCGTTGTTCTCATCAGCTTTCATGAAGGCCTTCGAAATGCTACTCCAATTGTCCTTTATTTTCTCACATAATAAATCATGGGCCTAGAATGCAAAATAGTGAATATTTCTATCAGCAGTGGCATTTCTAATTGGGGGTGTAGGCATGTAATGCCCCCAGTACCTTAGTAATTGCTGGATAAATGGGGTGGTTGTCAGTTAAATGTTAACTATTGCCAGTAAAGTGACGAAATATTCGGTAAATGGTGACAATGTTCAGTAAAACGGCAGTAATGGTCGCTAAAATAGCGATAATGGTAAGTAAAATTGCAACAGCTTTCAGCAAAATTGCGACAATATTCGGTAAAGTTACAGTAATGGTCGGTAAAATAGCGATAGTGGTTGCGAAAACGGCGATAATTGTCGATAAAAGAGTGATAATGGTCGGTAAAATGGCACTTGAGACGACAATTATCGGATCCCTATGACATGAATTTGAACATGAAAATTTGCTTAAACACCATCATCACTACCACTAATTACTGATCAGTGATCACAATGATGAAGTTTGATTGGAACACATCATCCCTATCATACCTATCATATACATTATCATATCCACCATTCACCGTTAAAATCCTCAAGACATTGTAGCTAATCAGTAGCTATCTGTTGGGGAAATGTCTAACTTACCATATGCCGATGCATCCTGATTAATGGCTTTGCCACTTTTAGTTTTCGGTCTCCATTAAGCCAAGGATGAGCGCCCTAAAATGAAATGCAATAAATTAAACAGCTAACCAGTCGCAGTCCATGCCCGGAGACTCACGTGATCGCACGTGCCTGTGTCCACACACGTGCAAAATCCCTAACACGAGCGAAAAATCATCTGTGCCAAAATATCACTATCAAACGTGCAATCGCAGATGCCAAATAGGAACTTTGTTGTCACAACTGCAACACCAGTGACTGTCACTTTTTGCTTTCATAACTCTGTTTCATCCTATTTTACCCTAAATGAGACAATTGGCATGCTTCAGCTACAAAAAATTCTGTATTGCAGATAGACACATCTTGGATCGCACGTGAAATTCTAAATACGTAGACAGTTCACAACATTATGGTGTCCTTAGAGGGTCAACGATGACCCTTCAATTGTTGATGATGATGATGCTACTGTGTACTTATACAAACAGCAATGCAATCCGGTGTACGTCTCATACTACAAGTCAAAACACTACATACCTCTCCCTCTTTACTTTCAAATGTTTCCAGAAATTCATGATACGAGATGTAGCCTTTCCCTTCGGGATCAACTCTTTCCATAAGTTTATCAAACTGACCCTCAGATAACTTGAATGGGAATGTATCTAGCACTTTGCGGAATTCCTTTCTCTTCACGCGGCCATCTTTATCCTAAGAGAAATGACGCGTGTTTCAAAAAACTAAAGGCACATTCAATTACACCATCTTCAACATTCAATTAATGGGAAATATGTACACATTGAGTAGCAAAATATTCAACGTACAGTATCATGTATAGTAAACAGTATCATTCATTAGCATAATAATTATTAACGAACATAAATTATAATGTATTATCATGCATTACCATATCTACCAAACATAATCATATACTACTATACATTATCATATATTATCAATGTAATATTACACATTGTTATGCACTATCATTAATTATCGTTCACATAGTCATATATTATCATAAATTGTCATATATTTTACAAATTAATTTTATGCATTTCTTATATTTGCTAATTTCATTGGCTGGGTTAGGATTATGCCAGTAAGTGCTTGCAAAAGCAAAATCTTCCCTTCTTTACACTAGGTTGATCATCTATCGTTCTTATCTCAACTCAAACAACAATTTTACCAAGTAGTCCTTTCAGAATCTTTGTATACCGTAAAATTCCAAATATAAGCCCCCTCGCCCACGGATATAGGCCATCTGTAAAATCACCTAAACATACTTCCGAATAGAAACTCGCCGAATAAAAACCCAGGGCTTACATTTTGGATTCTGGGTGAATATTTAGGATAATGAGTGAACATGGACAAAGCATATATAAAGTCTCTGTATTTACTTAAGCCAACCAAAAATTCTTACGAACTTCTATAAACTCAGGGCCAAAAATGCCTACGAACCTCTATAAGCCCAGGGCCAAAAATGCCTACGAACCTCTATAAGCCCAGGGTTTATTTACAGCATACCTGCACAGAGAGCACTTAGACGAAGAAAAACGTCAAATATAACGTATTATTAAGACAAATAACTCATGTCATGCCCTTACGTCATCAAATGCCAAGAATGCTTTCTTTATTGATGAGTAATTATTCAATATATGATTGCGAAGGCGCTCCCATAACTCCTTTACTTCAATGGGTGAAATGGCTTCTCGTATTGGGTTCACCCTACGAGGCAAATCAGATGTCATATAGTAGCAGCAGCATGTGGCAATCAAAGAGAGGCTACTATGCTTGGTTGAAATTAGCTGCAAACTGGTAGAATGCACACGTCAGGGTAAGGATGGTCTAGAGGAAGACTCGTTTTAGTTTGGCTACATTTGAGAGACCGCAAAAATTGCATTCGGAACTTGACAATATGGAAAATGATTCTACACGCTCATCTTATTGAGCTGATATATGATTGGATATCAATACCGTTAAACCAACCAATCGCATATAAGATGACATCACTAACAAAACCTAGAATTATCGTTAGTTTGGTAATACCTTATTGAGGAGTTGTGAAATATCTTTTGAATAACATACAATCGAAAATAGCAACCATGAGAAACGCCCATGTGGTAGACAGCTTGTAAATAAGACTTGGTTGCAACAGAAAATGAGGAGCGATATTGCCCTCATGTTCCCCTGACTTTTCCTTAACCAAAGGGACAGTTTCAGCTGGAAAGAATTTAATGGGTTACATGCATTAAGAGCCACGCCTCTTTGGCCACACCCATATTACTGCAGAGATTTTGACTATCTAAATTAACTCATGAATAACTCCCTGTCTAAAATGATTTCAAATCTTTTCCCCTGACTTTTGAATGCTTTCACTGACTTCCTTAAAAAGCTGACATTTTGCAGGTTTTCCAGGTTTCTTTGTCAACCATGTAAGAGATCCGTAAGAAGGATGACATGCAGAGCGAGAGAGTGAAGGTGACTTGAGATACAACTGATATCCAAAATGTGGCTCGTTTGCCCTCCTCTAGCATGGAAATAGGGCCCGCTACCACCATGTGCCAATGGCACCTGAGTTTTCTTTACACATCTATATTGTCATGTATTTTAAATCCAATCAATAAAATGATGGAAAGACACTAGTGCTTTCTTCCAAATATAGCCTGAAGTGTTGAAACAATATAGCAATATAAGATAATAAATTTATTAATATTATTTATAATAATACATCTATAAAGAAATAGCTAAAATCTTATACACGCCAACTGTCTTCTAATCTAAACTGTTTGTCTATAAATTTAATAACAGCACTTGGATACCGTCCAATCTTTTATTCTGTTTTATAACTGTCTGTCATTTTTGGTAGACCTAATCATGTCATCAAGTGTGTTCCATAGCATTTTTCTTCTAAATGTCTAGAAATTAAAGTCATAGACTTACTTGTGGCTTGGCCTCATTGGAATTGTCTGCCCATTTCCAACCTCAACTGCATGCTTGAATTTGCTTAAGAAATGGTCGTATGATATTTTGTGAGAAGCGTGAATACCACATCTGAAGAAAAAATGGTAGACAATATTATGGATTGGACCAGCAAACAGGAAACTAAGAAAATTTTAACTACAACTTGATAAAAAACAACAGGCAGTTGTCTGGTCTAATGAATGAATGAATGAAAGAAGGAATGACTGGATGAATGACTAGACGAATGAATGAGTGAAAGAATGAATGAGTATATAAAATAATGAATGAGCTAATGAAAGTAAATCAAGGAATTAATGGGCGGGCAAATCAAAGAATGAATGAGGAAATGAACGAGTGAATGAATAGATTAATGAGCAGTTGAGTAAATGAAAGAATGAGAAAATGAAGATTGAGCGAATGAATGACTGTATGAATAAAGAAGTATAAGTGAATGACTGAATGAGTGAATGAATTAATGAATGAATAAATGAGTGAATGAGTGAATGAATGAATAAATGAATAAATAAGTGAATGAATGAATGAGTGAATGAATGAGTAAATGAATGAATGAATAAATGAGTGAATGAATGAATGAGTGAATGAATTAATGAATGATGATTGAATGAATAGATGAATGAATGGATGAATAAATGGATGAAATAATGAATAAATTGATAAATGAATGAATGAATGAATGAATGAATGAATGAATGAATGAATGATAGAATGAACGAATGAAGAAATGAGTGAATGAATGAATGAGTGAATGAATTAATAAATTATGATTGAATGAATAGATGAATGAATGGATGAATAAATGGATGAAATAATGGATAAATTGATGAATGAATGAACGAATGAATGAATGAAATAATGAATAAATTGATGAATGAATGAATGAATGAATGAATGAATGAATGAATGAATGAATGAATGAATGAATGAATGAATGAATGAATGAATGAGTAAAGGAGTGAATGGACTATAAGGATAGCCATATAACAGAGAGAAAAATTACCTGTCCATTAATTGTGCAAAAATTTGATCAGACATGGGAAATACAAAATGTGTTAGAACTCTTTTTAGTTCATGCAATGTCACAAAACCATCTCTGTTTCTATCAAATGCAACAAATGCTCGCTGAAGATCCAGAAAATTCTTCATTATCTACAAATGCAAGAACAAACTGTTCAAATCTAATGCTTCAATATAGTATAAATGGCTGTAAGTGTCTCTCCAGCATCTAATACACTTGAATTGTGAACCTTGAATGCAAATTTCAAACAAATACCTCAGACCTCCCATGACAATTGAGATAATTCTGCTTATGGCGAAGAATCTAAATCAACAATTCCTGGTTTCCTTTCATAGACAAGCTTCTTCGAGCATAAATTGATTGCAAACTTTGCAATTTTGAAGGAATTTAGTAATAAATAAATCTCTTGCTTTTAAGAATATACCATAATGAAACTGGATACGTGCGACTAACCTTTTCTCGTAGCTTTCTCTCAATTTGGCCCAAAGTAAGACCAGCTGTCACATCTCCATTCATCTGATTGGAACTTCTACCATTTGAAGGATATTCTAGGACCACTACAAGGAAATGTAGGGCGATAAGGCTATAAAATTATAGCTTATTTGATTCCTTATGAGCGTTTGAAAACGTATAGTAGAAAAAAATGCTACGGCAGAACCGAAAACAAAATAACTAGAAATGTAGAACGAAAGATATGGGGGTAAAGGGTTGATTATAAAAAAAGGACATGAGACCAAAGAGAAAAGAAGTAGAAAGAAATAAATGAAAACTAACATAACAATGAAATAACTCCGAAAATTTTAACAAATAACATATTGGTGGTAATAAAGGATAGGTGGATTATTTCCTATTCTAAATCTGAAAAATGCATCTTCTTATGGACAATTTAGATCGAAACTAAATATTGAATTAGGTTATTAGGGGTTGCTAAAAGCATTTTCAAAACTAAGGTGCTCGTTTCAGATACATTTGTTTTCTATTGTTTTGTCATTTTAATTATCATTATTATTATTTTTCCTCTTAAATTATTCTATTATGACAAATCTTGTAGCAAGTATTAGTGTGCTTCAGGCGTGTTGAGGAGGGGGCTCAGTGGGGCTCAGCCCCCTTTGTGAAATTATGAGAACTTTGGAGGGCTCAGACCCTATTGATCGAGCATATGCAAGGCTGAATAAGCTCTTAACCAAGCATTTTCTGAGCGAGAGAGGACAAATAGGCTCTCATCAATAGAAGATGAATGCGAAAACCATTTGTTAGCTTTCTCCTTTTTCAAAACTTTGACATACACAGCAGTGATAAGTAAATCAATTTCATACATTTAAAAAAATGGGTGTGGTCAAGGGCGCCGTCCGACAGTATTAGGACGACACCACTGGTGTCCTTTGTAAATAAATACATACATTTAAACATTTTGAACAGAATTTCATATTATAATTTAACATTTTAGCAAGAATTTTGACACACAATAATAGCGTCGTGAACAGTGTCATAAGAAAAAGTGCTAAGTTTCATTCCATAAGCAAAAACCAGCATCTGATTCTGAGGAAAGCTACTAACAAGCACAGTATACAAGCATTAGTAGTAACCGGATTGATGGCCCAGTGGTTAGAGCGTCTGCCTCAAAACCGATAGGTCGTGGGTCCGAGCCCCGACCGAGTCATACCAAAGACTTTTAAAATTGTACTCACTGCCTTCTCGTCTGGCGCTCGAAATATGATAATGGAATGGGAAAGTTAAACTCGCGGAGCTACCATTGGACCAGCTCCCCGCTGTAGCCTTCACTGCATTCGCAGACGCGTGGCCTAGGGCTATAGAAACGGAGATAGGCGCCACCCTATCCGACATTGGGAGTGGGAAAGGATTTTGGCATTGAGTATTTGCTCTTTTTAATGAAGTAAAAAAGTTACTGACTAGGCCAGTATCTACAGGAATTGGGTAAGGAGTTTCATCCAAATATTTTATTCTTTATCTAAATCTATAGTTTTCCAAAGCTAAATTGCATCAGAGGTACACGTTGTTTTAACAAACAGAAGTTTACAAGCATCCTAGTACTAGACACTCTAAAATTCAAGAAACTTTTAGAACTAAAAGGAAAGAGCTACGTAATTCTAGAAAAATAGTACATTGAAATCGTTACCTGGTTCAACGTAAGCTGAACTAAAAGTAATGTAAAATGGTCTTGCTTTAGATCTTAGCTCGGAAGGAGGCATTTTGTTTGTTATAGGGCAAATAGTTTGCCAGATTCCCCGTTTTGCTTATGTTTTCACAGCAACATAGTTCGTGAAATTAGAAAACTTTTAAAGAAGCCTCTACAACTGAAGTGTGGGCGAAAATTAAGCAATTTTAGTACTAGCCTTGAGCTTACAATGTCTGCCAAAAGTCCTTGAAACACCCATACAGTGTTGGGAATTTTCTACCCCCGTCCTATTTTCGCTGCAGAAATGACAATTGTGAGCCCCCTTCCCCCTTCATACAATGTTGAATCGACAGCCAAAGCCCTTAGCTATTTGGAATGACACCATTTCTCCCTTGAGTACTACTCCTATCACCTTCAAACAACATTGTTGTACGGGGGAGGGGATTTAGTAGTTCGTCTACAGCATAAATCACGGGAATTGCTCTAAGACTTTTGGCAGTCATTGTACGTTTCTTGTAAACAAACTGAGCTTTCAGTCAGGGCATCAAGTCGGGCTCGAACCGTAGACCTTCCGCATGGGAGGCATGCGCTCTAACCACTATGCTACCTCGCTCATAGATTAAGGTAAACACCAGTAATTTATCTGTTACAAAAGCAATCAAATTAATTTATGATTCTGAAATGAATGCATAACAAAACAATAGTGGCAGAAAATATGATAAATTTGACATCAGAAGATTGTTAAACTCAGTTGATTGAAGTAAATGTGGACTAATTCAAATTAAACAGATCGTAACGAAGACACGGTTGCTTAGAGACGAAAGAGTCAGTGTTCAAACTGCATATCTACCTTCATACAGGGAAAAAATTCAGACTTTGAAATTTAATTTTTTAAGTACATCATTAAAGGACTCATGGAATATTCTGACAATCTCTAGCGTTTGCTAAATGCTCCTCCGTCACCCTCGACCCGATTACCTGATGAATACACAACTGTAGTACACGTTTTTCTATAAGAAACCAAACTAAGGGCTTCATACCAAAGATCTCTTAATTTTTGGCCACATTTTAGTTCAAAAAGTTTCTTAAAAGTTTCTTAATTTAGCGAACTAAATTGCTGTGAAAGCGTACGCAGAACGTGAATGTAGCAGACTATTTGCCCTATAAGAAACAAAATGTGTCAGTACGAGTTACGTTCTAAAGCAATGTCATATTCACAATGTTTTGATGCAGCTTTACGTTGAACCAAGTAACGATTTCAATGTGCTATTTGTCTAAAGTTTCTTAGCTCTTTCCGTGTAGTTCTAAAAGTTTCTTAAATATTCGGCTGTCTAGTACTAGGTTGCTTATAAAGTGGTTTCTTATAGAAAAACGTGTACACTTACATGATTCTGATTTGCTTTGATTCAAGGACAAATCCGGGAGCGAGCTCTCAGATTTTGACAAAGTCCTACTTTCGGCTAGCTTCTCATTCTCATTCCGAGGTTTCGCGTTTGCAATCGGTGGGAATATATTGTATTTTGCGGAAACAGATTTCCAAGGCGAGGAAGGTTCTCGTTTCTTTCCAAAGTCATCTTTGTAACTTGTTCTGTAAAGTTCCTTCATCGAATCTAGTGAGCGGTTTACGCTGAATATATTGCTTAAAGTGGACTGCGAGGCTTTTGATCTTGGCATCTTGATAGGCCGCTTTAAGCGGTCTGTTCTTCTCCAACCTTAAGTGGATAAGCAAGGCTGTGTAAATTGTTCTCCAATTTAATAGGGAGCCCGTTTAATAATTGGTTTCTGTTGCAAATGCTCGGTTTGAAACTCTTCTAGAACCGTTCTCCGAATAAAAGGACAAAATCCATCATCAAATAAAACTTGGTACAATGTGCTAATCTTCGACAAATCTGTAAGTCATCGATCTCTCTTCTGCTGGATCTTACTGAACGCAACAAATTTTCTGCACGGCGTGATATAGCATATCTGTAGCAATTGTACGTTACGAGTAAACAAAACGTCGTTGCCTCATTGCTATAACAACCATTATTGATAACAGAAACACAAAAGCAGATTTCACACTTGCGAACAAATTACTTTCACGTTTAGGAAACGATTTCGTAAAAGTGCCAATGTGACCGATGTGCTAATGAGGTTGATAAACGATACCTCCGAAAAGCAACAGTAAAATGCTGGAAAATTGCGACAGTATTTGCTATGCTTCTTGCAAATCTTTCAATTCTAATTTGAACATGCCAGTAATGCTACTGGCCTAAGAAGTTAACAATACCTAACTGTAGCATCGTAATCAAACATAAAAAATTTCTTGCAGTGACTCCTGATAATGCTAGACAAGAAGGCATTTCTAAAACCCACGATCTGTATTGTTCCTGCTTTCGAATGGGTTCACAAAAGTAACAGAGAATCAACCACGCAAATTACTGCCTAATTGAAATGTTTCTATAGATTGACGGAGACCTAAAGAAATTAAAGATAATGGAAGTAAACAGTTTGAAAGCTATCTTGGTGTGGCTATAATAATTCCCCTTTCCGCATAATTCTGTGGCTGAAGTAAACCCGCCCTGTCGCAGAAACTAGAAAGCATTAAAGATATTTCCACTTGCATAAACGTTTTTATATGCATCGATTAAAGTCCCGGACATCTTATTTTTCCTTTCGAAACTAAAAGGCTTGAAAAGCAAGATGCTTTGTTTCAATTGGAAAAGACATAAAAGAATAGATACCCGGCAGATGTGATTGGAGTGCAAATTCTTGACTCCGCATCCAATCCTGCTCCGAAAGAAATATACTCCTTATCCTGTACCTCTTATATTGCAAATTTTAAAGTCCGACTCCTGTTAAACTCCTGTTTTGTTGTAGATTTTTGACTGCATTCAAAATACGACTTAAAACTGAAACTATAACAACTCCGTCTCTGGCTCCTGGCCCGGTTGTTGAGCACATTTGTCACCGGGTAAACACGAAATAGGTAATGAAATTAATAATTATCGTACAAAAAGAAGATAAAAAAAGAAAGAAAGTTTACAGTTGGTGCTTCCAAAAAAGGTAGAGATTTAGGAGTCGGCTTTTCGCAAATAATCACCAATGATTGTCTGCTATAACCATCATCATCATCATAACCATAATCGTCGTCGTAGTCGTCGTTGTTTCCCAATTCGCACCAGAAGGGGGCCTAGGACTGACCCTGGGGTCAGATTATCACCTGTAAGTTGTTTTAAAAGAGGTGATCGAGTTGGCTACACTCAATCCACTCTGTAACCCAACAGTTACTAGGCAGAGCTGTAGCGTGATCCTTTGAGCATGGCATGCTTTTCACTGAAGGGGCCTGGTTGGACGGTCTGCCACAGGTCATCAAAATCTGCCCTAGTTCTGAATCTCTGCGATATGAACCACTATCAGCTTAAGGGCAGCTGTTTCTCTGTGGCCGTTTGCCACCACGAGGAGGTCTCCAACCATGGGCTAGCCATCATAATAATAATCATCATCATCATTCATCATCATCATCATCTTCATCAACAACAGCAACAGCAACAACAACAACCATTAAGATTCATTATCAGCATATGTGTTCATGCTTACTATCACGATTTAAAAGAAATTGCTTTCGCTCAGATATTAATGAAAGACACTGAAATAAGAATAGCTACAAGCGAAGCTTACCATGATGTGAAACAGGTGACTTCCTTCTAGAAAAGTCGAAGGACTTCTGTTCAATGCCAAGATTTCTCAAAAAATCCATGTAATTTATTGATTGTGAGCTTCGATTTATTGCAAATCTGAGTAATATCCTGTGGAGAAAAATTACAAGTATATTGTAATGGAGGAGAGAGGGAAAAAGAAAGAGAGAGGGGAAAGAAATTTAAAAAGATAGAAAGAGACATAAAGAGAAAGATACAGAGATAAATTTTAATGGGGGCATGAAGGGGTGAGTCACCACCAATCTTGAAAATTTGCCATTTCGCAGGGTAAAAAAGGCAGTGCAATGAATTGTTACAAGGCAACTTACTGAACTCAGGAACATTTGATCTATTACTATTACTGAAAAAAGTCACAGACAAAATTTTCGCAGGGCAAACTTTTAACACCCCACCTCCCCCGGAAAGATGTTGAAGCTAAGAAGGAAAGATGGAAAAGCACAAAGAAAACAGGGGGTCAAAGAAAAGCTGGACATCAGGTCGTAAAGAGACTAAGATCGAGAGAGAAAAGGAGAAGAGATATGCCTTGAAAAGCCAAAATATTCCATATGTTAGCAATGCATAGAAACAGGCTAAAGATCACTCACTTATCAAGCTGGCTCTCCTGAATCCTGATACCACAAGACTCCAATATTCTCGTTAAGTCACGTTTCTGTACATTTCCATCTCTATTGTAATCAAACAACCGAACTGATTTCATGAAGCTCGCCACATTTTGGGTTAGCTGAAAGATGGAATAGTCAGTTCAGAAATGCTAAAATGTCGAGGAATATACTTACTACCAAACGCGTAACTGGACATGGTCCTGGAGCAGCGAAGCCTGCCTGTACTATACCGTGAGGGGCAATAATCTCAGTTGAGCATATAATCTCCAGCTCAATGGCGCTGTTGGGTAGAGGCAAAATCATGTCAGATTCTCCATTATAGGGGTATTCCTCTCGTGCCAGCATGTGGGGATGTGCCTATGCTAGGCACTGTACAGTTTTTTTCTCTTATGCATGTAACAATTTTCATTATTATCTAATTTCCTATTATTTAATAATAATAATAATAATAATAATAATAATGAATATTTAACAGATCCATTACAGATGGCTTTTCACTGTTAAAGTTACAATACTGCTTATATATATATATAGTTTGTTATATATATATATTTTACATTTTACATCAAGTTTTAATGTCTATTATTTACTCTGTAGGGGGAGCACAATCTTACAAGGGTTTTTATTTGAGGGTATTGCTCCCCGTTCCCACTTAATAAGCTTCTGCTCTTTGACGATAAGTAAACCTATGAATCCCATGATACTTCGGAAGCTAGCAAAACTTCTAATCAACAACGTTCCGTGCATCAATCATCGCCAACTTCAACCAAAAATGGGCAACGCCAATGAATAATTTGTTCGAGGCAAGTCAATTGTTTTTCCAGAAGAAAGGATGGAAGGCATCTAGGAGGGGGACAAGAGTTTTGCACACTATAAGGGAGGGGGATGGAAAATAAAGAGCATTTTAAAAGAAGGAGTATGGAGCTTCGGGAATTAAAATCTTTACGTAAATCTAAGAAGGGGACGAAAATATAAGATTATGTCTGGCACCCCTCCCCCACAAGTAATTAACTTGTCGTCCCTTAGGAAATCAATTTCATTCAGACAATTATATTTTTTCAAACTTTTCGTGTTATATTCTTCTAACAGATGTGGATACAAATTGCTCTACTGATAGGCAATCTACTGAAAGGCAACATTAAGAACTATTGATATTATCTACTTTTTGTGAACAACTCAGTTCCTTATTTACTACAAAGCCCTTATTTAATATCAATTCAAATACTAGCCGGTGGTGGTTCCTAGGGAGCCTCCGGGGATGGAGCCCCCTTGGTAAATTGCTGGTCATCTTGGGGGGGCTCAGGCCTTCCCCAACATTCCTATATTGGTTTTGTTTATCAAAGTGTATTGACCTTGCTTCCAAAGTGTTTACATTGCTATGGTCAGTTTTGCACTGTTACATGGTTATTGAGATATTTCTAATTATTGATTGTAATATATCAGTACTATATTAAATTGTCATATCTAAAGCTGTAAAAATATGGGCGTGGCTGCAACTAGGCCACTCTTAAATGAGGGCGAGGCTGCACATAGAACCTCCGTTGTTAAAATTCCTAGAAATCACCACTGATGCTAGCCCTCAGTAATTTTGGAGTTGAGGTCATGTGATAATACATAGATCATGGCTCAGTGGGAGCACAAACCTACAAGATTCAAGAGGTTTTGCCACTCAGCTCTCAAAATAAACATCCGAAGCTGCCACTGTAGACTGCAGAGTTCCTTGAGAACAAGACTCGAATCTTTCAAGGCTTATCAGCACCCTCAGATAGCTATGAGAGGGCCTCTAAAGTTCATCAAATAACAATGAAGATCCCCTCACCTTCTCTTTTACTTTACTTTCAAGTACTTCGGGAGAATCAGCAGTTCTAAAAATGAAATGAGATAATTTTTACATAGAACACATTTGAAGGAAATATTATTGATTTTCTGCGTTAAACTGCTTGATTTTTGAGCCCTTTGATATCAAGTATATCCGAATATAGTTCTCTTCATCAAACTTCTCATTGATCAACAATTCATATAACAAAATTGTAAACCTCGCTGATATTAGGTAGTTTAGAAAAGGTGTACCTGATTAAATAATTAAAAAAAATAAAATATCGACAACATGAAATGGAAAGTAATCAAAAGTTCAACAGTACAGGGTTTGTCTATGCCTTATTCCTACAACAAAAGATATAATATGTTGTACGAATTGAGCTATTAATAACTCTTTTGACTATAAACAAGCGAGCTCCTTCATCAAAATCAAGGTCTTTAAGCATATCCAGAAACGGTGAAGATGAACTGCCCATTGTGCCAAGTGCACCCATCGACAGATTAACAAAATGGACCTTGTCATATCTATTCTGTAGTTCCGAAACCAACTCTTTATATTTTGCTTTCTTTCTGAGTGAGTTTGAGGAAAGGTTGGACTCATAGCCAATAGTCAATTCAAGAATGTAGAGATGATTTGAAGGAAGAATAATGAGGAGGTCAGGGCTGAATTTGTCTCCTCGAATTATAGACGGATTTATAAGAATGAAGTTTATGAGAATAATAAGGCTTAGAATCGCTGAAATTTAAGAATAATTTTAGAATAATGCAAGGCTCAAGATCCATCAAGACTAAAAACTTTTGCATATTTGAGCTGTAATACTACTTGAAGATTAACTTCTGCATTATCGATACAATATTTATTAGTCTGGTCAATTCACCACAAATCTATTTGCTAGAATATGTTCAAGTTACGGCTCTTTCCTCCAAAGCAATATTTTGCTGCAAAAGTTGCAGTTATTGAGACACAAGTATCTACCAAAAAAAGGGTATAGTGAGCTCCAGATGGAATGCAAATCATTTATTTTCCGCTCAGATCTCAGGAAGGTAGACATTGCGATGCTGCATTGCCAATGAAATTTTAAATACACGTTGTTTTATAAGAAACAAGTTTATAAGAAATTGAGTCTCAAATGGTCAAAATCTTAAGACAATCTTAAGAAAATCACGAGACTCAATTTCCGAAATTAAGTGCTTTTATAGGCCAAAATCAGTATTTCGTCATTATTGCATGTAAAATGTTAAAGATAGAATTCAAATTCAAGTATACAGTATTATTAACGAAAGTGTAAACCATTTTAACAAGTTTGTTTCAGTAAAAGTTAAGAAAAATTTAAGAAAATTTCATGGTCAATTTTGCGAAAAGTTAAGAAATTTTCGACATACATACCAAAAATTAGGACTTAGCATGCACATTTTGGTATGTATGTCGAATTAATGGAATGTCGAAGTCAATAAAGAGGATAAGATGTTTCTCGTCGTGACTCTTCTCTTGAAATTTATAATTCAGCTGCGATTCCCAAGAAATGTTTCAATCTGAAACCAACAGCTTCGAAACGGAATTTTACACCCAAAATATCCTCCCACATGGCTATCACCTTCTCACAGGTTCGTATCACCTCACAGGCTCGATTCATGATGTAGGGGTAACTTGGGACGTAACTTCAATACATTTTTGGGGGTTAGAGATCTGCCGTGCAAAAGTCTGCCGTATGGTATTGTGTTTTAGTAACAGTAGTTAATCAAATGGTCATAGGCCTAGTAAGTTGCCTTTCAAAAACACATTGCACTGCTGTTTTTGCCCCTGTGAAATGCCAAATCTTTAAAGTTTGGGGGGTTACTTTCTCCATAGCACAGTGGTTTTAGAGAAAGGTCGAGCGGATACTTAGGTGTATCTTCGGAACTGTTCAGGGCTTGATGTTGGTTAAGGGTTCATTTGAAGCGTATCAAAAAGGCGAATTTAGGGAACTAAAAATACTCCTGGGAGTCACTCTTGAAAATACCCCTACTGAGATACTACTTTAGCGAAATCCATGCCAGCAAAACAGAATAAAAGCAACGACGCAAAATGCATTGGCCCCTACCTTGGTGATTGTAGAGAGATTGACTTTGAAGGTGGTGTGCCAAAGACAGGTCCAATTCGAAATGCCTCGAGGAAGACAATATAGTTGACTACATCATTGTGCCCAGTACCTACCTGTAAAATATGACACAAGCATTAAAATCAAAGCGTAATATATGCAAAGTAAGGATAAAACCAAGCAGCAGATGCGAAGGGGTGCCGAAGTAGGGTGAGGGTGTATCACACCCCTGACTTTTTGCCATTGTCATCGCGTCGGTAGTTGACTGGTTTGTCGCTGTTAGGACGTCATACTTCATCTTTGGCAAAGGAATAAACCATGGAAAAACCCAGAACTGCCTATCTGTAGTCAGTAAAGGAGGACGTTCAAGTATTTTCCAGAGCTCAACAAATCGAAAATGGAACAACTGATAATAGCTGAGATAATAAAAATTCGAGTAAACAGAAAAAGACCATGTGCCGAAACCATCTGGAGCCAACTTTCAAAGAATGGACATCAGTATGAGTTCTCTAATGTTGCCGAAACAATTTCTATGATGGAACATTCTGGCCTAATTGCCAATCGGCCGCATAAAGGTGAGGACTCGTATTTTGTTACATCTAAAAAACCTAGCCCAGACTTAACAGCAGAAAGTCATCCTCATAATGATGCCATAGAGAGCGATACTTCAATTGTCATTAAGGCTTCAGTTAACTCAAAAGAGGAATACACCCCCTATAGAGAATTCGAAGCGCTTCAACATACTGTCTTCGAAATACAGCGTGCCATGCAGACTTTCAATGGTAATCTTGCGATTAGCAAAGACAAGGAAATTGAGAAGTTAAAAAAGGAAAATGAATTCCTAAGAAACGAATTATGCCGTAAAAACCTAATCATTGAAAGCCTGCAATCAATACCCATTTCGAATCAAATTCTAGAGAATAGGGAAGGATTTCAGTATCCTCGGAGTAAACAGACTTTCAAACATCATGCTTCATTGCCCATTCAAAGATCTCCATTGAAAACAGATATGAACCGATTCGCACCCCTCGATAATTCT
This sequence comes from Cassiopea andromeda, assembly GCA_018155075.1. Lineage (NCBI taxonomy): Eukaryota > Metazoa > Cnidaria > Scyphozoa > Rhizostomeae > Cassiopeidae > Cassiopea > Cassiopea andromeda. The sequence continues at coordinate 60,005 of WIPJ01002936.1, read as the reverse complement.
AATTCAAGGGAGAGGGATTCTTACATGCGTGATGAAGTTGAGAACAATGCCAACAGCAAAACAAGACATCTTGACATTACGAAGCCCCGACAAAGAACATCTAACATCAATATTCGTAAAGCAGGACACAAGAACACTAAAACAACATCAAGTGATCGATTAAGTAATTCTAATGGTAAGGGAATGAAGGAAACTTCAGGCGAAGTTGGGCAAAACCGTAGAGTATACATTATAGGTGATTCAATGATTAAAGGTATCAAACATTGGAAAATGCAGAGCAAAGACACTAAAGTAGTGGTTCGTTCCTTCGCAGGGACCAAAACTAGGCAAATGATGCACTATGCAAAGCCAGCAGAAGAGGACAACCCAAGTCTTTATATATTACATATAGGGACAAATGATTTGAAAGAAAATAAATCTGCAGTGGAAATAGCTGATGAGATCATGAGTCTTGCTCGGTCATTAAAGAAGGATAATAACGAAGTTAAAGTTTCTGGCATTTGTCCCAGAGGAGATAATCTCAATGACAAAGCATCTGGTGTAAACAAGATCCTAGAGCAAAGATGCAAGCATTACCAACTTGGATTTATCAACCATAAACAAATGGATGCCAAATATCATACAAATGGTAGCAATCTCCATCTGAATCGTGCAGGGGACTCTATCCTGGCAAAATCTTTTCTTTGTGAAATACGTATGTGACTATATGAATATTGTAAAACTAGTTGTTTGGGGGGTAAATTGTGTGACAAAAATTTTGTATGTAACAGCTGCAGCAGACACTGGAGGTAGCTGCACTATAGAACATTCTAATAATTATGTTTATGATGCCACAGGGGGTGATATAGACCACTATCATCGGTTACAGTACTCGCACAAAGGCCTCAAAATTGCGTCTCTTAATGTAAACGGAATTAGGGGTCACCATGATGAGCTTAAAAATTTGTTAGTTAATACTGGATTTCATGTCCTTGCCCTAAATGAGACCAAAGTTGACAATGATGTACCCGATCAAATTATTGATATCGACGGTTATAAGA
>WIPJ01002936.1:33414-53860 GCA_018155075.1 Cassiopea andromeda | reverse complement strand
GAGAGAGAGAGAGAGAGAGAGAGAGAGAGAGAGAGAGAGAGTTAAGGGGCGAGGGGCAGATCAAACACTGGACTTTGGGGGGCCATCTGATTCATTTTAATTTATTTTCATTTTATTGCCATGTTCCTGTGAGAAGTTTCTTAACACAATTGTTTGCTGTAGGAAATATTGCTATTTGGGGATTCATGGCCGCTCACCCAGGGGCATTATGGCTGGGGGACAGGGGGCCATGGTCCCTTCAATTTATTTGAAATCATCATATGTTTGGAAATTCTAATGTTTTATCAGAAAATTTTGGACTTTTGCTGTTATTAAAGATCAGATTTTCAAATTTATCAAACCATCTTTGAACTTGGCCCCCCTACTGTACAGGTGCCATGATGCCCCTGCCCTCAACCCTCCTTGGATCTACTCATGTAAGGGGCTGACTATTCTGGCAGGGAACTGCAAAATCATAAAGAAAGTATTAGAACTGGTACTGAAACTCCAAACAAATGAGCTCACTATCTTCTAATGGGGGCTAACATGCTCTAATAAGCAAGATAATGCCCACTAGCCCTCCTCTGATTATACCCCTATTCCAGTGGTGATTTCCAAAAATATTAACAAGGGGGCTCTAGGCACAACCACACCCATAGCTTGGGTGTGGCCCAGCTACAACTACGCCCATGTTTTCAAAGAAAGAAACATTGATAATTTAGTTTAATACTGATAAAGTATAGTCAACAATAAGAAATGCCTCAATAACCATATAGCAGTGCACAATTGATCATAGCACTTTGGAAGCAAGGCCAATAAACTCTGAGAAGCCAAGCCAATGCAAGAGTGTTAGGGGGGCTGAGCCCTTAGAATGAGAAGAAGGTTTAACAAGGGGGCACTGCATTGCAACTTTGCCAACAAGCTAAATTTTGGGGGGTGTAGCCAGGGATGTGCCAATGGTGGTGTTGCAACTCCCCAATATTTTTAAATTTGCAAGAACGTTGGTCAACAGTTAGCCATGCTGCATGAGGGTTGGTCACAGTATTTTCTGTGACATTTTTCTTAGTAACAATAGTTGATCAATTGGTCAAAATGCCCTTTCAACAGGTGTCTCAGCACATCACTAGATGTAGCACCTCCACACCCATATAGTTAATCAAGATGTCTCCTTATAACGGTCTCCCCATTGCTATTGTAGCTCTTTCTACAACCTAACGTACTGTCCAACGAGAAGTGGCTTTTGTACTGGAGTAAAAGCCACTCAAGATTTGTGATATGTAAACTTTGTGCTGTGATCATTGTAAACGCAAACTGGCCTCAAGAAAAAGGCAAATACTTTGGTAAATAATTGCATTAATGATGCATTTGGTGTTTATGTACACAATCTCAAGTACACACACAAAATCCCAGCCATTGTTTAGAAGTGTGCATTTAAATAGCAACCCATAAGTTGGAGAACAAAATGGCTGCATGTAAAATAATGTAAATATTTATCTTTTTCACCGGATTTTGAACGCTGCTCGACCGACAACAACTAAAGCACGGCACCTGCTAAGGAAAACACTCATTGCAATTCATGCCAGTATGCTTCCTCCTAATACAGCGCTTCCCGATAGGGGGTGCGAGCTGTGGTTCGCGGGGGTGCAAGAATCAGTCGTGAAAGACGAAGTAAATATATTTTTTCGTCGCAAAGAATATCAGTTCAGATATTTTTTTCATAACTGGTCACTACCGGCCAGCAAATCCATTGAACGAAAAATCACTGCATTTTTCAACAAGAAACGGTGTCCGAATGTCCGCTTTGCATAATGTTTTTAAGCCTTTTTTGTTTCATTCAACACAAGGGGGTGCGAGATTGCCCTCGTCAGGCTCAGGGGGTGCGGAGGTGAAAAGGAATGGGAAGCGCTGTCCTAGCAAGGCTAGTTTATGAGAAAATTCCTCTGTACTGCGACCAACAGTTGCGCTTCAGCCACCTAGGGGACACACAAGTTCCCCCTTTAGGTGGATGAAGCACAACTGCCGCTCTCGCCATCCTCAGCATCCTCATCAGGAATGTAGTGCAAATTTTTTAATGTGGGGGGGGGGAGAACCACGCTTTTTAGAATCCTGCAAAGAAACTCAATTTCATTCCTTGATATTCCATTGAACAAAAAGCCTATCCCCGGCTTTACCAATATTTCTCATTGTGAACAAATATTGAAACGAGTTCGCAAACCTATAGCAGACATGTTTAAAATTTCCAATAACTTAGCATTCAAGACAGGACTGCAACCCGCAAGCATTCTCCTAATCCAACAAGGGGAGCTTCCCCCCTTGAGCACTCCTTGGACAACAATCTCGCTTATATCAGCAAAGGGTAAAGCTACGAACATTACATTCCTTGAAAATAGTTTGCTGAAATGAAATCGCTTCAGTGTATAAATGACAACTATTATTTTTTAATAAGAAATAACAGTTCCGTTGAATTACAAGAAAACGGTGGAACATCACCAATGAATAAGAAATACTTGCTGACAACTTACGGTAGTTGGCGAAGTTAAGAAACTATTTTTTCAGTCAGTGCTACTTGGTCATCTTCAGAAATTACACTTGAAGTTTTCAACGTCCAGCAACGACTTCCTCGCTATGCCGCTTTTCACGCTTTTTGTTTAGCACAAAATCGGTAGCATATCAAAATGATTGTCCATTTACCTCAGAGCAAAAGAGCAACTTGCGGTGCTAACAGCAGTTTCTAAGACACAGTAGTAACAACGTTGCTATGGTAACTAGCCTCTTCTCTCTTCAGAGGCTGGCTTGCAAGCGTCTACGTTTTTACGCTTTTGCTCTACGGAGTAGGCAGTGATGTGCCGAGACACCTTCTTTTGGGGGTGGGGCGGGGATTCTGACCAGTTGCCAACTATTGTTATTAAAAAACAAGCTCGCAGAAAATAGTGTGGCCAACTCTCTTGCAGCATGGCTGACTTTTGACCAACTTTCTTACAAATTTGAAAATATTGAAGGGGGTGCGACGCTTCCATCGGCACATCCCTGGGAGTAGGACAGCACTTCTCAATTATTTTTTGCAGAGCCCCCCCGAGCCAATAGAAAGAGATAACACATCACGCCCCCACTCACTATAACTAAGATCATCACCTTCAACAATTACATAAGTATACCTGTTCCCTGTAGTCATGCATGCCCCATCCACAAACCTGCCAAGTATCACGGTGGGACTCACAGTTTTAAAAGAAATCCCATGCTCTTACGGTTCATAAGGAGTTTCTCACGGTAAATTCATAAATATAAAAAACTATATATCTGCAGTCTTTGACGAATAAATCCTAGTGTATCTATATATGTAACTCACAGAACTGTTCTTTCATTCATTCATTCATGTGGTGCTATCTGCTCGCAGCAGGTCAGCAGTCATGGCTCTCCATAAAGTCCGGTCTAGTGCATCTCTCACGCATTCTGCGTATGATCTTTTTTTTAGTCCATCCTTTGATATCGTCCATCCACATTCTCCTTGGTCGTCCTCGTTGCCTTTTGCTACTCACTTTTCCTTCAAGCAATAATTTTTGTAATGAGTTTTTACGAGAACTATTCTACTATCCGGAATTCTCAAAGGATTTTTTCTTATCTGCTGCCCCTATTTTCTTCCCTTCTCTGTCTCCTCTGCAAGATTGTGCTCTCTCTCTCTCGTAAAGAAAGAACAGAGAACATACTTTCTATAACGAAACTGAGTTCTCATTAGATATTATCAATCGCTTATAAAACAATCAGCAAGTGGTTTGATTTTTCTCAACGTTTTGCAGATCTCACGGTTGTTTAAAAATTTGTTCAGAAATTTCAAGGCTTTGCATCTCCCAAACTTGGTAGGTTTGCAGCCAGCATCACATCACGCCCCACTATTTGAGAAACACTGGAGTAGGATAAGGCTAAATCGCAATGCATCCTGTTAGATCGTTAAGACGGGTTGGATTGATAGGAAACAGATGAAAAATTGGCACATAGAATGTGGCATTCTGATGAATAGCTTTTGGTGCCTTATGAAAAGGGTCATAGGAAAAATCCCAGAAAAAAACCAATAAACTGGGAACTTGAATGAACAGAGGGATTTGCAAACAGCAAAAATGTAGTAAAGACTGCAATGGTTCTTGCCACAAATTTACATCAAAGTAACATTGCCAATTTCACAGAATGAAGCAATACTGAACAATGCACCGTGTGTGATCTGAGTGATTTTCTCAATGATTAAGTTTTTCTTGCAAGCTTAAGTACATCTTCTAATTATTAGGTGAGTGCTTACTGAAAAATTAATGGGGTGCAGTTGGAAAACATCCTGGGTAGCACATTTTTGAAAAATCAATTAGTGGGGGATCTACTAGGGGGAGATCTACAACCAAAATACTACAATTTTTATCCAACAGATTGATTATAATAACTTCAACCAAAATATGCTATTTTCAATGAAAAATTGCAAGAAATATCAAAACATAATTGTGGCATGTGTGTGGATAATCTTGCAATTTTGCAGTTACTAATTCACAAATGCAAGGCAGTATCTGAATTTTTGACAATCAAATTTAGCTGGCACTCAAACACTTCCAGCCCATGCCGGAAGAAGTTGGTGCCAGAGTGTCAATTCATTTGTGTGTCCCTATCAGCATAAATGACTGCTCTTTATTATTTGGAATTGCAAAAGTGATTCAAGGTTCTTGTATCTTAAATACAGAGTTTCTTGTTGCTGAAGGATGTCAAATATCTCATTTAGGATAAAAAAGGATAAAGCAAAGTTATGGAAGCAACATGTGACAGTCACTAGCATTGCAGTTGTGACAACAATGTTTCTATTTGGCATGTGCAATTGCATGGTTGATAGTGATGTTGGCAAAGGTGACCTTTTGCCCATGCTGGGGATTTTGCATATATGTCAGCAAATGCACATGCGTTACAAATGTCTCCAGGCATGGACTGCATGTTCCCTCTTGAAACAGAAGGTGGCAGATAATCGTGGAAGCAAAACACATTTAGGTCAATCATATCTATTATGGTATAATGAGCTAATTACAACACACAATTTGCAACTAAACATTGAGTGAAGGAGAACTCCATGATAAATATCAAATTGGATCTACACAACTCTTACTGGTGATCAGCTTGGGAAAATACCCAGAACAGAGAAATAAGATTCAGCACAATTTCTTCACAAAATCATTAAATATTTTTTGTTTTCTCTGTCTATTTTTATGTCTCAAGCTTAGACAAAATACTAACTTGCTATTTCTCAAACTTTAATAAGTAAAAAATTGCCTGATTGCTTGGCCCAAACATGTGATGGAAATGACTGACATTTCTTGCTATAGAAGAAGCCGTTCCTATGTTACTCTCTCTAAAGCAAAATTTGGAGTAAATGAGAACTCCTGCAAGTAAAACCAATCATTTTAAGATCTCTATCATTCTAATTTTCCTCAAAGATGTTATTCCTCCTTGCTTGACAACCTTTCTGTTGGCTCTCACCAATTCAGCATATCAGCTTTAACCATTTAAAAATCACCATTCCAATTTTGAATGAAAAAGTGCAAATTGAGAATTGTGCTGGCAACATCTTGTGGTTTTCAAATTTCATATTTTGTTAACAAACCAGTGTGCTCTCTAGTACCAAGACAATAGGTGTCTAAACTGGGGTGAGCCCTACTTGAATAACTGAGTTTGAGACAGGGCATTTATAATAAGTACAAAATTTCTCCACACACTGATGGAAATACACTATTGCAATCTGGAGACTTATCTCTTATTGGCTCTTGAAGAGCCCTAAGACACAAATATACTGTATACTCTGGATATTCAGAATAATCAGGAGTAATGGGGATATCTGGATTAAGTGAAAATTCAGAAAAACAGGAGGGGCAGTTTTTGAAAAATAAAATGCAGTAGGGATAGTAACAATAATAATCAAACTAAGACAAACTTCCAATAATGTCTTCATCATACTTTTTCAATTGTTATAAACTGAGTTGAAGTAAGGGAAGTGTAAATTTAGTGACCCCCTTCAACAAATATTTCTAACAAAATGAATGCCAGCTAGTGAAATATTTATGAAAAATCTGCAATGTATTGTGCTTTCTGTCCCCAAACTGTCAGAACAGGGTCTTTGCATGATCTTGGTTTGATATTTTGACAATTTCAAGCACTCTGGAAGTCAAAAGTTGACAGAATATCTGGGTAAAGTGGAGTTACCTATCCAAAACTCTGGAATAAGCTGTATAGTGTAGTATGGAAATTTGGGAGTATGGAAAAAAATTTCAATCATATGGAAATCCGAGTTATCTGATGCCAGATTATCTGGAGTATACAGCATATGGTATGAAGGTAGGAATTCTTCCAAAGTGCCTTAATGGTCTACATGGAGTAAATAGAAGGTCTATCAGTACCTGATAACATAATTTGGAGAGTACCTAAGATTCCTTGATACTCAATGCAACATAACTAGGCTATACACAATAAAACTGGAAAAAAGATTCTGCCTTATTATCCTGTTAGGGTGCATATACACAAGCCAAAATAAGGAAATATGTCTAAGGATTAAACCAAATAGCACTTTGGTTGCCCATGCATATGGCTCATTTTGCAAGGTCTATCTTATTCCTTTCATGTATAAGGATGAAAAGGACTGGTCAACCAAATAAGGCCTGCTCTTGAGCTTCCCTTATTTTAAGGGCAGCATTGCGTTCTTGCAAATCCCTGTCATCAGCAATTAGAATTGGCAAATGTCATTGAAGCACTTCCATGCTTCTCACTATGCCATCTGTCATCTTAGATCAGGAACACGGACACGTGTTGCTCATTTTGATGGGGAAAAGTGGAATAGACAGTCGGGAATTGACATGTTTGAACACAGCACAGTACCATTTAAGGATATTTTAAGGCTCTTGTGTGTATGCATCCTTAGGGATAGAGTTACATCATGAAAGAACAGAGAAGACAATACCTGTACCACCCTTAAATTTTCCTACCTGGATAATAGGGTAAGTTAAATTCTTTTACAACAACTGGCATAACAAAGAAATGAAACCAACCATTGTTACTAGTAACGTAAATTTGGCTTATTCTTTACCATAAACTTATCCAATACCTCCCAGAATTTCAGCGCACATGCTCTGTCCATATGTCTTCTGTTCCTGCTTATGGTTAGCACTTCAACATCCCACTTCTTGACATTGGCATCAATGCTAATGTCATCATATTTAACATGAAAGCCTTTGATTTTTGTGAATATCTCAACTGGGGATCCATCTGATAGAACACTAGGCCATCCCTTAAACTGCCAAAGAGGACCTTGTACAAATACTGCAACTACTCTCTTCCAGTCACTTGGTGTTAACTTTAATGGTTGTTCCACAACTCTTAATGGTACAGTTACAGTTTGTGGTTGTTGATTTAATACAATTTCTTTCTTTCTTTGAAGCAGTACTTCAGTTTCTTTTATTGATCCGAGCCTCTTCTTTTCCTCAGGGCTGACAAATTTATAGTCCTGCAAAAAGTCTTTTACATTCAAAAGAGATATCAAAGAAGTGGTTCCTGCTGGGACAATAATAATTGGAGTTTTTGATTCCCGTTTTTGGGGCAGACCACTAGGTTTCTGCGAGCTTGGTATTGGTCGTGGGGATTTATTTGGAGGGTTTATTGCTGGATGTGGAGATGAGTGCTTTTGGCTTTTACCCTCTTTCATGCTCTCAAGGCTAAGACCATGAAATGTGGCACTTGTATCAATCTTAAATCCACCCTTATCAATATGGCTGCCAAACCTCTCCTGGTCATAACGACTGTACGATGCAGCTGGAGCTGGTTTTTTTGCAACTTCTGCTGCTTCTTTTTTTGCCGGCTGCTGCTCTTGACTATTCTGTCCTACTTTACCGCCTTCCTTTGCTTTCACAGACTGCAATATTGCAAGGACATTTTTGAGAAAGACTTTGCCAGAACTTTGCAGGACACTAGTTCTTGTACGTAGCAGTCGCTCTCGCATTACAATATCTTTTGTAACATCTGTCTCCATGTCTGGAATTGCAGTAAATGCTGTTGGAGCCATTGGTGCTTGTTCAAGCATTCCAGTTCCAAGCTCATCATCTCCTTTAATCGTTCCTCTTTTTCTGGTGATAATTTTCCTTTTGATCTCAGCAATCTTCTCCACAGACATGACAGTATTCAAACCACCTTTACCTCCCTTCCTGATCTTCTCTGTTGTAACAGCACCTTCTTTTTTATCCTGAAGCTTTGAGGCGAGCCATTCTTGGATGTCATACCTTGCCTGCCCATCTTCCGTCCTTGCTTTCTTAGATCCTTCAAAACTGCCTTCCGCTAGTGGCCTTTTCGACGCAAGAGAACTAGCCCTCTGCACAGGCAGTTCCAAAGGTGCACTCTTATCAATGCTCTGCGTACTTTCCTTTTCCCCATTCAGAAATGCAAGGAGATCCCTTCTGTCAGGAAAACGTACAACAGGAACTTTTGCAGCACCAGCCCGCTGGACGTAAATTGGATGAGAGAGATGGACATTTTTCAATAAAAACAAGAGGGCTTCCAAAGTGTAATGTTCTTTCGGTGTAGTCCTGCAAATTATGTAATTGGTCTTTGCTGACTTGAGGAAACTAACAGAATCAAATGAAATGTATTTCTCATCTTCATTTATCTCCTTCTTGTTGATGTTAAACTGACGAAGTAGTGTTAGTGGATCCGCCATCTTGTCGATATACCATCAAATACAAACACGCTATGGGGATTGGTACCTAATTGCGCAAATCCCGCAAAGCGCGTTTACCTGCAGGACTCCTTACAGTGCATAAAGTAATTTGTCCCTGAAATCTGGGGAACTGCAGGGCCAAATTTAGTCCAATTTTTAGAAAGGTATCCACTTTCTAGTTCTGCTATATATTGGTATTATTCAGACCTGAATGATCTCTTCAATAAGACTACAGAAACAGGACTTGTGCTCTGGTGATTAGATGAACTTTAAGGACTTTTAAAGGAATTTGTTTGAGTTTAATAATTCGCAAAAAGAGTAATTTGTGAGGAGCACTTCAAAAGTTTTCCTTGGCAAAAAGCAAATCATTTCCCAAAAAAATTTACAGCTAAGACTCCTCTCCCCAAGAATTGTTTAGAAATAAGGGGTTTTTAAGTGAGTTTTCTCTAGAATGCACGAATTGGAGGAGTTCTAAGCGTCCCTTGAAAGCGTAAGTTGAATCAAATGAGTCTTTATGTAGTAGGATGAATCCTGAAAAGCTTCAATGTAGAGCTATGTCGAAATAGAGGACCATGTATTTACGAATACTAAACAAGTTCACAATTTTAGTTCCTTTCTTTTAATATATCAGAATATATAGTTTAAGAGTTCAGAGCATATAATTAAGAAAGGAAGCCCTATTAATTTAAGAGGTAAAGGATAGGTATCTGTACAATCTTGCGTATTGCAGACATCTGCCTTAATTGGATTCTGAAAGAGATTGAAGATTATTGAGCATAAAATGCAGTCTGTAAAAGTTCTAATCTTTGTTTGGACATGCAAAGAAACGCAGAGAATTATAGCAGAGGTTTCCGGTGCATCTCTTATACGAATTAGGCCCCTTTATGCTTAAGAAACTTTGTTCATTGGAAGCGTTCTACTTCATCTTTCTTTCAAGGCCCGTATAATAAAAGCCCTCCTATATGTCGCGTCTTTAAATAATCTTTTACTATAATAATTCTTTACGATCCAATAACTCGTTAATGCTAAGCCGCCATATTTGTTCCCTCATGCTCCTCACTCTCCCCAAGCCTCAAGGACCCCTTTGCAATTCTAACGTTCATTACACCCGCAACTAGGCGGGTCCTGGGGGTCTAGACCTCGGCCACTCTTCAGAAAAAGAACAGAAGTGCCCTTTTTTATAGTACCCCCTCAATTCACAAAGGTCGTTTCTCTAACTTGAAGAAGGCGTGGTTCCAAAATATTTCACTTTCTCTACCGTGATAAAAAACAGCAAGAAGAATCGTTGGCCTTAAGAGCAACGATATCAGTAAACCTCCCACAGTATTTCCTCCAATTATGAATCTGCAAAGCAGTATGTTGGATACTTTGTCATGTGTAGTGCTTCTCCGCAATTAGTCGTATATCGAGCTTAGCATTCGCTTTACAGTTCACAGTACAGAGCTCAGAAGGCCGTATCTTCTTTAAAAAGTTTTAGTGTGCCTTTTTTGTGGATTGGATCCCTGCCCTCGAAAATTCCAAGTTGCACGCCTTAAATGTACCTGCGCAGCTGCTTTCCTAGTTATTGCTCCCAGTTAATTCCATAGCAGAGGATGTCATTCCAAGAACTTCCCTATGGAACACATTGCCGTCCAACAACGCTTTCCCTGAATCCTGCAACTTATCATCTTTCACATCCAACATTAACAAATTTGATCGCATCTCTATCTTCTTAGCCTTCCCCCTTTTTTATATTTCCTTTGTAGGGGCATTGTTATAGGCCCTAACGCCTTTCCCCGTCAATAAAGGTAAGGGTAGTCCCGTATACTTTCGTACGTAGGGGAGTGCCTGTTAGAGAGGACACTCATCCTGAGCCATCGGCATGTGAGGTGGGGTGGCCAGTTCCTTTCCTCGCCGCCTTATTTTCCTGATGTTGCCACCGGGTACCCATTTGCTCCTGGGTGAACAGTGAGCGAGAATTCAGTCAGGGCATCGAGTCGGACTCTTACCGTAGACCTTCCGCACGGGAGGCATGCGCTCTAACCACTATGCCACCGCGCCCATTCCGCGTCATTACCTACTAACAAAAATTTACTCTAGAGAAAAGACAGAGATCCACTCGACAGACATCCAATGAAATATTTCAATAAAGGAGTTGACTGACCATGAGTTGAATTTCGCAGTCAGACGCTGTGAAACAACAGTAGAGCGTGAATAACTTGTTTCAACAACAAACAGAAAAAGGACTCCATTATCCCACAAAGTGAAAGATTCAATAAATAAAATTTGTAAAACCTGGAAAAGTAACATGATAAAACTCCGAAAGTGAAATAACCCACACAATAATTATAACTAGGCAACTATGAAAATTATTAGAAAATAAATACTGAATCATGGAGATTTGACTCAAAATTGAAAGTTAGATAGAGGGTCTTTCTGTCTCTATTCCAAAACGGACATCATAATTGCTAGACAAATTCCATAAGCTTATGCATCAAATATCAAATGCGAGAATAAGAGACATTTTCAAATTTCAAGTGCTCAATTCAGCATACGCATAACTCTTTTTGCTGGGGACATGGTATAGAAGAGCTCCGTGTCATGTATTTTTATTGGTGATGATGACTCTAGTCGAAGTCGAAACGTTCGTGTTAAGTCACCGTTTACGTTGCCGTTAATTCTTAAGTTGCATGGTCATGATGCCTTTTACGTCACTGGTATTGTTAAAATCATGGTTAAGTTAAGGTAGTCCCGTATACATTCGTACGTAGGGAGAGTGCCTGTTAGAGAGGACACTTATGCTGAGCAATCGGCATGTGAGGTAGGGTGGCCAGTTTCTTTCCTCGCCACCTTTGTCTCCCCAGTGTTCCAACTGGGTACCCATTTGCTGCTGGATGAACAGTGAGCGAGCGTTCAGTCAGGGCATCGAGTCGGGCTCGAACTGTAGACCTTCCGCATGGGAAGCATGCGCTCTAACCACTAGACTACCTCGCTCATAAATTATTGTATGGCCAAGATTTATACTGAATTGAATATTGGAAACATGTCTCTTATTTTCGTCATCTTCATAATAAACTCTACACTTTTGTGCTTAATTGTAGGGGGGTGGAATTAGCAAGGAGTGGATATTTTTCTAGATTTTCATAAAGTGGAGGGGTGGTGATAAAACTACCTACCAGGAAAATTGCAACAACCCTAAAGGAAGTAGAAGAGTTGATCATCCCACCTGTTGCTGTTAAGCTAAAATTGGATGGATTGGTAGATAGTGTTCCACTTGACAAGGGTTGTGAAGTGTTTCATGGAGAGGTGACTCGTGAACAATGGGATGAAGATGACAGTGAAAATTTTGCTGATGGTGATAATGCCCACACTTTGCTAAAATGGGGGTCATTACAAAATGCTATGATGAGTGAAAAACTTCAAAAAGTGCAATATGACCCCCTACAATTAAGCATAAAAGGGTAGATTCCAAAGCACTTCCAAGCCACGCTGTGATGTCACCCCAGCGTCATTATGAGGCTAAATGAGACTGCACGGCGTTTTTTGAAAGAGTGAGAACACAAACGATATAAAGCGATTCGACCCGATTCTTGAATCTAACGGGGGCTCCAATTAGCAACCGTCAACAATAATATTTCACATTTTTCCTATTCACCTTTCATGTTAAATGTAATTAACAAAGGTTCTCAGTCAGCGTATTTCCACGAGCCAGGTGTTGAAGATCAAACTACCTTCAGCCTCAATTTTTATTACTATTTCGCCAGATTAATGCTTCTTAACTGTTTCTTAAATCCTTAACAGTAACAACTCACACTAGGCAACTGTGTGCAAGAAATAGGATGTTCAGGTTTTGTGAGGCATGTAATGGATGCTTTTTCTATTTTGCTCCTAGTTTAATAAAAAACTTTCCTTTAAAAGTAGTTCTTTCGAGTTATTATTATTTGAAATCAGCCTATCTGTTTTTCTTAAATGCTTCTCCATTTTTGACTATTTTCCTCCTCATTTTATTTATAGAAACGACATGAACACTTCTTTTTTATAAAAAAAACATGTCTGTAAGAAGCATGAGGCTAACATTGAGCACAAATTAAGAAATACTTTCAAAACATAGGCAGACTGAGTTCCAAATACCAACTTTCAAGAGCTGTTTTTACAAGTAATTTTTTGATAAAATGAACATCCATTTCATGCCTCACAAAATCTGAACATCTTTTTTCTTGCATCACAGTTGTCTAATCTGGGTTGTTATTATGGCTGGATTTGACGAAATATTAAGAAACATCCAGGCTGAAGCCAAAAGGCTTGTTTCTTATCAGAAAAACCTGTAAATGTGCTAACAACCTGCTGTCTCTATTTGCTTAATAATGACGTTTTAGTGGAAAGAAGACAATTCTCACTACAGTTAATAACTTAAGCAATTTAATTAATAAGCTATATGAAAGTCCAAATATGCTTAAAACTGAGCACAGTTTATTGCTGCAACAAAACCGTTACAAGGCTGCTACTTTATCTCATAGGCTGCTACTCTAGTTTAAATCACCGTAATTCAAAACTCATAGCTATAAGAACTTTACCACAACACGAAAAAGCGGCAGCATTCTTTTCACATACTAAAAGGTATTTTTTGCCCGACACTCATCAGAGTATGAAAACGTCGGATAGTGACCTAAAGGTTAACTGAAATACGTATCCAGATGCGGCTACATGTGATAGGATGCCTCTAATTGGCCCCAAGAGTGTCCAATTAGGACCTATTACCCGTTGTTTACTTGAAGAGTCCCAATGAGAAAACGAACTCTTCCAGAAAATAATGGGTAATAGGTCCCATTGGGGCTCTTCAAGTAAACACTGGGTAATAGGTCCTAATTCAAGTAAATACTTGGAGCCAATTAGACGAATCCTGTCACATTAACCGCATCTGGATATATATTTCTGTTAACCTTTAGGTCACTATCTGACGTTTTCATACTCTGATGAGTGTCGGACGAAAAAAGCTTTTAGTATGTGAAAAGAACGTTGTCGCTTTTTCGTGCTTTGGGAAAGTTCTGAAGTACCAACAGACTATTTAGCTATAACAACGGAAGTAAAAGAGAATTTGAAGAATTTCCTAATATACCAACACCCTCTGATGAAGTGTTTCTGTGATTGACCGTCATACTAAGGTGACTTGTCAAATTATGGTTCGCCATTAAGGTGACTCAGTTAAGGAGACTCGCCATTTGCCAGACGTCTGTTTATATCATCTATAACGGGTGGCAAATCGTTTATAGTATCAATGACGTAATGCGCACCAGCACTTGCCAGAATATCATATGACCTTGCCAGCCTTCTCTCGTAATCTTCAGTAGGCAATTGTGAAATTTCTTCTTCATTCAAAGCCACGTAGTTACCCTTTGAGAAGGAAATTGAATGAAACTTATAAATTTTTCAGAAAATAAAAAGGGAAATGAACGTACAAAAATATATTCAATTGAATCTATGCCCCTCAAAGAACGACTCCTTGTAAGATTAGCAGTATTATCTCTTTTTTATTTAACTTTAGCTAATTGCATGTATTTTCATTTCTATATGTAATTAATGCTTAAGGGATATCGGTATAGAAAACTTATTATTAATATTGAAACCATTAGATCCAAATATACAGATGTTACGATTGTCAATCATTCTATCAGTTCCCTTGGAATGTTGTGTCATTCTTGTTCTTCTTCTATTGCTCTACATTCTCGAACTGACAGTAGTTTTTGAGGCCAGCTTAGAGGTGAATGCTGAGCGCAAAATAGCCAAATATCAATCCCTTGTTGGAACTTTCAAATCCAAAATGTACAGATCTCAAGTTTGTCAATCTTTCTATCAATTGTCTTGGAATTTTTGGTCATTCTTGCTCTTCTTTTATTGAAATGTATGATGCTCTAGCTGTTGATACCGAGGCGTCCTAAATTCAAAACTCCCTAATGCCATCATTCGAATGATTTATATCTTTTGCCATAGAAACAAACCATGGAATAGTCCAAAGCTCCTTTCCATCTGAGATACCCTTGAACAATGCACAGTAATTTTATTGCTATTTTTCTTGTTTTTACTCTAGTTATTGTTAGTAATTTCTTTTATTATCATCAGGCCAATTGTAACCACCTTGATAAATGAGGTTACCATTGTGCGTAGCCAAACATAAAATGAAAGCCTCCATTATTATTAAGAATTATTATGAAGACAATCAACATCGCTATTAGGTCCTCTCATATTACATCGTTTGTCAAAGAAACAAATCATGGAACAACCCCGAACTATTGAACATTTAATTCCTTCTCTTATTCTCCTACTTTTGAGTTGTTTTATGTGTCCATTATTATTATTTTTGGTATTTGCCATGCATAGTACAAACAGGAGAGTAACCAGGGTTATAAAAGTGGTTAACTAACCCCCCCCCCAATCATTTTCTCATCGACTTTAAAGAACTCCTGAGCACCATCTTGGCAAAAATGGGGGGGTAAGTGTTCCCCATACCCCCATAGCCACGTCACTGAGTAAAAATTAGTCAATGGTGCACTACCATTAGATGTGAGGTGTATTATTGTATGAAGTAAATATATTTATAGGAAAGTTTTAAAAAACAGTATTAATAGATCATCTATTCATTCAATAATTTGCTCAATCAATCAATCAATCAATCAATCAATCAATCGATCGATCAATCAATCGATCAATCAATCAACCAATCAATCGAACAATTGATCAGTTACATATTTTTCCAAACAGCTTTTCATTATTCATTCATTCCTTCATCCTTCATTAAAATGTATCAATTCATTAACTCACTCGAGGTAATCAATTAATCACTCATTCAATCACCCAATCACTCAATCAATGGACCACTCAATCAATTAACCAACTATCCAACCAACCAACAAATCAATCAATCAATTAATTAACTATCCAATCAACCAATCAATCAATCAATCAGTTAATCAACTATCCAATCAACCATTCAATCAATCAATTAATCACTCAATCGATGAATCAACCAGCTAACCAATCAACCTGTCAACCATTCAATCAATCAATTAGTCAATCAATCAATCATGCGTTCAATATTTCATGTAGAGAATGAGATTTTGCTGTTTAAGTTGAAACGCAGTTGCACAAATCTTTAATAGATGAACTCAGTAATTACATTTGAAATGTGATCGATGAGTTCATTTATCAAATTTTTGTACAACTGCGTAACAACTCGCAGTTTCAAAATCATTTTCTCAGCGAATGTTACCCTTATCAGTGACATAACGTGGCTTATGACGCCTTAGATCAACAAACTTAGAGTCCCTGACCAGCAGAGGGAATTCTTTCTGCAATGTCTTTTATGGCCGTACTGTGCTTAAAGACTTCCTTAGGCCACCCCAGAACCCTTACTACCAATTGTTGCAATACTGGATTCATTCACCCGTTTTTGTTTATTCGCTACAAAAGGCTCCATCGCAATGGCCCCATCACACTTACTTCCTAAGGGCCATGAGTGATCCGCTACCCCACTGACACTAAACGCTAAAATTAACTGTATACTTCTAAAATCAATTTCCAGCAAATTGGAAGATGTGGTTTTCTGACACAGTAATCATAATAAATTAACCATTTTTTATAAGAGCAATTTTGTACGGACATGTGACTGAAATTTGGTTGCAAGAGACACCATTTTGGAAGTAACGCTTTGCTCATAGGGTCTCAATCAATCAATAAATGTTGTCTTGCAAATTGTCTTTCTATGTATTTCTGAATTTCCCACGCCCTACCAATTTGAGAAAAAAGTAAGAACAATTCAGCCTCACAGTTTTAGAAAAAATTAAGAACAGCCAGCCTGAGCTTCAATTTTACTCGTTCTTATAAAAAGAAAGTAGGTTTTACTGGTGTAGAACTTACCGTCCTTGCCAATCCAACACTCCAACATCCTGCCAAAATTCCTTCCTTGACACCATCAGCTGTGTCATCAACTTTGACGACAGCTTGAATAGGGTTCACATCTAATTTGATACAGTTTGCCCAAACCATGTAAGGGTAGGGTCTTGCTTGAGGAACTTCATCAGCAGCCACATAGGCATCTGGGAAATATCCTGCCTTATTGGCAACCTCTTTCAGAATATTAACCATTTCTGAAGTGAAGCCAGTTGTTGAACCAATCTTCATTCCCAGGCCCTTTTGAATATACTCTGCAGTCTCAACTGCACCGTCAATCATTTTGGCATAGTCCCTGAGACATGTTAACTGCCAAAGAAAAGCGGAATGACATGCTAGTTTTGTATGACGCTGCTTTGGGTGACAATGAAAATAATGATAATGATGATGGGTAGTCCATGGTTTGAGACCTCCACGTGGTAATGAGTGAGGACAGGGAGTGCTGTCCCTAAGCCCTTGGCCATATCACATATCATATCACAAAACTTATTTAAAGTTGGTTAGGTATATAGCTGATAACTAATTAATACCAGCTGTCTAATTAAAGAAACAAAACTAAGTTAATTACAAATAAAACTTATACAGTTAATGCCATCCCAGCTACGTGCTAAAATTGATAGAAAACCAGTGCAACATTTCTCCCAACAAATCCCAAGATTGCTGGACTTCTGTTGGGCATTCTTGAACATTGTTAGATATGGAGTTGGCCAAACTAACACAACATTAGCACCCATCATTTAGGTGCTGGAACTTTCCATGGTGATTGCAAACAAAGACCTGAAAAGCGGGTTTACGTCTAATATAATATGCTTTAATTTAATTAATTTGAAGTGAGAGATCACTTGAAAATCAACTAAGGTAGAAGAGCTACCACTCTGTCTTATTATCAAGTGAAATAAAATGAATTGATGGAAATTTCGGGCAAAGAAAATAATGAAATAAAAGTTAGATGCAGCAAAACCAGAAAATAGACAAAGAGAAGAAATGAAGGGGGCTATATAATAACATTTTAATGGTTTTCATTTGATGTTTGGTTTCCAAATTTCCAAATCGCACCCGTCTCTTCCCTCGACCCAAGCAAATGAATTCAAAACGTGACAGGCTCTTGTCATTGAGCTTGCGTGACCGTGATTTTGCCGGGTAGAGCAGCCAAACCATTCCAGCATCATCCAACAACACCAAACAGCATACAACATTTTTGAATGAAGTCAAACTTTGCCCAACATAATTCAACAATGCTCAGCATGGATTGCCAAACCAGCGCAACCTTTACAACCAACATTGTTGGCATTTGTAAAGTAAAAATGTTGGGCTGGTTTGGCCGAGGCTTAAGCTGTGTCTAACCAGGCCCCTTCACTGAAAAGCGAGACTCAGCGTTTAACATTACAGTTCAACCCAGTAGCTGTAAGGGTTAACAGATTGGATTGAGTGCAGCAGAATCAATTGACAAGCGATCTAATGACCCGGAAGGTCAGTCAAAGCCCCTCCAAGGACATATTATTGATAAAGGAGATGATGCTGTGGGTGATGATGATGATGACGACGATTATGAAACGCCACTGATTAAAATGCAACGTAGCATTTTAAAATCTTGCTATCAATTATATCTATATTTCATAATACAAAATATTAGTTAAAGATTAATTGTAACAATATCAATGCAGAGCAGAATGGTAAGAGAAGTTGTTATACCTGCAAAGGGACAAAGTTATTGTACATTCTCTCTACATCATCCTCATTTGGACAGGCTCCATACCTTTCAAACCATCTCCTGCGCACTGGCTCCAGCTCTGTGATTTTCCTAATGTGCACCTTCTTATGGGTGCCCATTGGCTCTCGAGCTTCCTCCATTGTAATTGGTACTCCCTCTGCTTTGAAGACTTCGGCAAAGGCAACTGCGGGGGCGTATACTCCGCAATCCACCACTGTTCCTGCCCAATCAAGTACTACGGCTTTCAGTTTACCTTGATATTTGTGAACAGTTCTGAATTCAGTCCGTGGATTAGAGAGGAGATGCCCTGTATGAACAAGAACACGTCACAATGAGAGCATTGCTACTGATTTATGCAGGCCTTTCGGATGCGAATTGCTGATCGCGCGCGCAAGCTCAATTTTGTCAATTGTCGGAAAATATTGGAAGTTTTTGTCAGTTTTCTCAGCCTCGCATTAAGCATGCATTACAGTCTCGTGTAGTTGGTGCCACGCATGTATGACTCCTTCCTTAGGGTCGTTTTACAATAGGCGGAAATTTCCGCGCGGAATGAAGATTTAGTGACGATATCGCTACGCATAGCGTATATTGACAGGAAACTAAAGTTTGTGCAACATCGACCAAATATAGCTGCATTGTATGAAGTTCACTCCCTCCATTTTGGCACTTTAGGAACAACAATTTTCGTCAAATCTGGACTCAATTGCGAGAGAGCAGTGATCAGTTGCTCATTTCCTTCCTTTGTCTAGACCAGTGCTTCTCAACCTTTTTGATCCACTTCACCCCTTTAAGAAACAATTCTCAGCTATTCACCCCCACCACGACAAATCGTCATATTATAGAAAATTAAAACTAGGGGATAATAACTAGGAGATAATGGTGTATACTATAACAACGCACAAATGCTGTATTTTAACAACAAAAGTTATTTTTTCATAGCATAAATGGGTGTTACTTTTGTCCGTAATAAGTTATTACTAAACGCAAATAACATAATTATCAATGCGAGCCTTGGGCTTGATGTCGATCAACAAGAGTTGTTATACTAGGTACTAGCTTTGTTAATTTTAGCCGTAGGGTCGCACTTTATAACGATCTGAAATGACAGGAAACCCGTATTATACAGCTGACACCAAACTATCTGCCCAATTATAACTTCACCCCTTTGTGTATAATTCACCCCCAATTCCCCCTTGTTAAAAATTTCACCCCTTAGTATCTCGAATTCACCCCAAGGGGTGCATGTGCACCCCGGTTGAGAAGCACTGGTCTAGACATGCGGGTTTATCAGCCACGTTGAACACGGAATGATTGCCTATATTCGAAGCCGGGCTCGACCCACTTTGAAATGACCTTGCAACATACGCCCTGTTTACACTACGAAAGCTAACCTGGGTTCAACCCAGTTTCAACCTACTTTAACAATTTCTAATGTAATGTAAACGCAACTAACTGGGGTTCAGCTGATCCATCTCCAGAATCGGGTTGACCCCGGGCTGAAGTCCGGATAGTTGTCTCAAATTATAGGGCCAAACTGGATTGAACCCTGGTTAACTTTCTATTGCGCATGCGGATTGTGTTCAGTGGCGGTTTTAGGGGGCCCCAGGTCCCGCGCTTTTGATAACCGAGAAGGGGCCCCGCGTCTAAGAAAAAATTGAAAAGAAATGGCAGGAAAACCGTTTTGTAAATACACTTATATGTAACATACATTTTTTCAAAGGAAAAATCTGGAAACAAATACAAATAGAACAATGAAAAGCGAAACGTTGAAGCATAACAATTTTCAAGGAGCAGTGAAGTGAGATGTTATTATTGCTTCAAAATGGCCGACTATGCTCTAGAATCATCCCCTCATTGGTCTTTTCCTCATTTGCGACCGCTTTCCTGCAAAAATAGGGGTTTTATTGCTACCGGAAGTAGAAACACTTCAGCCCTGAAACAACAACTTATACTCGTGTGACGTTAGACGGGCCAATGCAACCTGAAATTATTAGCCAACAATACTGTATTTTCAGGTTTCCACTCTGGAAGGCCCTAAATTCACGATGAGCCATGCACTGACCCAGATTTATGTGAAGAATATATCAATAAAGGGCTAAATGAAGAACTACTACCTG
>WIPJ01002935.1:238322-257806 GCA_018155075.1 Cassiopea andromeda | reverse complement strand
ATATATATATATATATATATACACACACTCACAAAAAGGAAATTATGTAGATGCAGTTTATGTATATCAATGAAAGAGAGCTGGTTGAATGGCAAAGAAATAAGGTAAATGAAGATGACATAACTGAAAATAGTACAAAGACAACAAAAGCATTAATGTTTGGAAATTTTCTATAAGCTGTTGCTTACAGGCAAGGTCAATAAAACCAAAGAAAGCTAGAGAGACGTTTTGTTAAAGTCAAGGTAAAATGTCAGTCTGAAGTCTAGCGTTATTATATTTATTCCATGTTTATTTTCCGAATTCTAGATTATTTACAGCAAAATGCTTATTCGAAAATCACAATTTTACACCTTCCTAGAAAAGTGGGTGGCAATGAAGGGGCTATGAAAATTGTTGACGGACCGTTGCCCCCTGGCCCCCTCGTATAATTGCCACAATTTACTTGTTGATCAAAGTACATCATTTCTCATCTACTGCTAAACCAATACATTGCCCCCTGAAAACTACAAAATCTACAAAGCCAAAAACAGCCCAAGTCCCAACTTCGTAAGAGAGTTTTTTAAGCTAAGAGATTTACAGTATACACGTTTTTTTATAAGAAAAAAGTTTATAAGAAAACGAAGCTCAAATTTTCAAAATGCTAAGAAAATCTTAAGAAAATCGTGAGGCTCAATTTCAAAATTTAACATTTTTATTGGCCAAAAGTCGATAGTTTATCATTACTGCAATCAAAATGTTAAAGCTGGAATTCAAATTCAAGTATACAATATTAATATCGAATGTGTAACCCATTTCAGCTAGTTTATTTCAGAAAAAGTTAATAAAATTTTAAGAAAATCTCAGGCTCAGTTTCGGGAAAAGTTAAGAAAATTGAGGCTCAGGCAAAATTATGGTTTTCTTACAAAAAAACGTGTAGTTTAATAAATTGAAATACTCTTCATATATCAAAGTTAGGACAACGTTTTATGGAATAGAAACAGTGCAATATATTGGTCAAGAACTTTAGCTAATGCTGTCTCCCAATGCTAGAGAGTCTCCGTCATTAATGGAAATCAAAAAGGAATTAAAATCCTGCACAGTAAAGTGTGATTGTAGATTGTGCAAAGACATTAATATCTAGAGTTGACTTTATTTAACTTTGTACTATTTAGCTTATCTTATCTTATTACTGATAGTTGGTCTTAATTAGCTATATCTATCATTGAAAGCCAACTCAAAATAAATTATTAATTATTATTAAACTATATATTAAATATATTATTATATATTTTACAATGGGAACTGTCAATCGAATCTCTGAATTCCAGTTTATAAGCATCCTTGTACTAGATGCTCTAAAATTTAAGGAGCTTTTCGAACAACAAGGAAAGACCTAGGAAACTTTAAACTGAAATAGCACATTTAAACGTTTACCTCAGTACAACGGAAAGCTAAACTAACAACGATGTGAACATGACATTGCTTAAGACCGGTGATTCTCAACGGTGGCGATATCGCCCCCAAAGGGGCATTTTGAGAATTTAGGGGGGCGTTTTGAGAAGGTATGAGATGATATATTTACTTATGAAACTGATGAAAGGAAGTATATTTCGAGAGGAGGGGGGCGTTTTAAAAAAGTTCGTTGAATTAGGGGGCGGTTAGATCAAAAAGGTTGAGAAGCACTGCTTTAGACTTTAGCTCTCACTCTATCAACGTTTTCACCAAAATTTCATTAGTTAAATCAAGAAAACTTTTAGCGCTAACATTTGGTGGAAATTACAACACTTTTTGTACTAGGCCTTCAGTCTCATTTTGAAAAAAATTGTAGTTACAAGAACTAGTGTTGTCTACCGTAAAACTTATCGGCAGAAAGTAGAATTGTCGTCGCACAATAAGAAGGCAAATTATATTTCCTGGCCTAATATCCAATAATGATTGGCATTCAATGGCCGACTATGCGCAAAGATTTATTGCTAGAAATAAACAAAAAGGCAGACAAATGGGAGGATCCTAAGTGTTAGATTATTTCTGAAATGGGGTTCACTATTGTACAGTTATTCCAAACGGTTATGACAAAATAATTTAAACTGCTATTATACGAATTAAAGTTCCATTACTCAGACATGTTTTTCTAGCTCTTCAAAATCTTGACATTAGTATTATTTCCATAGAATCAAGTTTCAACTTGAGAATGATTTTGTAGCGATAAAGATTCAACCAAAAAACGTTATAACGAGCTAGAAATTAAAAATACCGGTATTTACCGGGGCTATTGAAACCAGGAGAATCAGACGCAAAAAGGCACTATCACTCAGAAAGAGAAATTTCTCCAATCTAAAGAACCCTTTGGATTCTTAGTAGGTACCCTATGTTGCTGGTTTCCAGCCCGTTTCCAGCGCTGGGCCAAGAACGTAGCTGTAGGGCCATGGAGGAGCAGTGCCAACAAATGAAAAAGTAATTGTGTTAGGAAACTTCTTGCATGATGATAAAAGGAAACAGATGCCCCCCTTAAGGTCCAGGTCTGTACCTACCCCTGCAGTTAGGTGAAAGTAAAGGTAGGTATAGTTATGCTAACCATTTACCTCCATATTCATGCTCTTTTCTGAAATCAAATTAGACGGAATTTGATTCCACAAGAAAAGTTGTCCCTTTTGGGAATTAGCTAACGCACTAGTCCCATATCACAGTGGGCTGGGACATCGGAATTATGGAAAAAATTGCATAGTTCAGCCAAAAATTAGCATATGAAAATGATAAAGACTTGTTAGAAGCGCATTGACAAGGCGCATCAGATGACATCAAAAAATTTAAAATTTCAATAAAATCTGGGGTATGGGGCCGAATCTCCTTATTTGGACATGGTGCTCTCAATATGCAAAATTTACCTTTCTTTTACTTTTGATGATAACAGAAAATGGTTGAGGGTTCACCAGAAGTGTATGGGCAAGTGGAAAAATGAAATACTTCAAAAAACTGAACTTTCATTTGTATTTAGTATTTTACGGCCTCAAAGTTAGATTATCAAAGCATAATCACTACTAAGTCGACCAAATATTGGGTTTATGATTT
The DNA here is from genome assembly GCA_018155075.1 of Cassiopea andromeda. Classification (NCBI taxonomy): domain Eukaryota; kingdom Metazoa; phylum Cnidaria; class Scyphozoa; order Rhizostomeae; family Cassiopeidae; genus Cassiopea; species Cassiopea andromeda. The sequence continues at coordinate 254,758 of WIPJ01002935.1, read as the reverse complement.
TATAACACGAACTTGAATCTCCGTGCTCAGGGTCGTTCCTACGAAATGCTCCTAAAAGGGTGTAGGCCGGACATTTGCCAACAAAAATGAGAGTGGGTGACTCTAAAATGGGTGTGGCAGTGGCTAAAATTGGCATGTGCCGGTAAATTGTAAAATTGCAAGCCACAACTTGAAAGAAAGTGCATGATTAGGGAGGAAGGAAAGAGGGGGGCTTGAGATGCACAAATTTTCTCAGTTTTGGTAAATTTTTATCATGTTTAGGTGTTTCGTTTGTCACGATTGAAAGATTTTTTATCACGTTAGCACGCACATAAGGGGCTAGTCAAAAGTAAGGAACGGTAGGGGATGGGTGGGTATGCACAATTTCTGTAACAAACTGCTACGGAAAACATAGAAGGTAGGAGTGTAAAGTACTTTCGCTACATGACGCCAAAAATCTAGTGCAGTATTTCTACTTTTTCACTTTCTGATGAGTGCCTCAAAAATACTCATATAAACAAAGAGCTTAAGACCTCATCGAGCTTGAATCTTACACTATCCCTACTCCTTGTCGCCCAATAGTAGGGGGTTATAATTAAGAAAGGGTTAGTATTTTTGCTGAAAAGACCTAGATTAGGGGAGTTTTTGATAATTGGGGGGATCAATGCTCAATGGACAGTATAGGGGCCCAAACACTTCATAAGTATTGGAATTAGTTGCTAACATTATGTATGTAAAAGGTAAATAGTTTGTTGTAATTTTTCTTAATTATTAATATTGATTTGTGTTCACAACGCCAATGTATTAGGTTGGGGGTCAAAATGACAATATTTTTCGTTACGTAGTTTTTCAATGATCCCGTAGATGTTGTCACAGTCTCTTTCCTGATAGCACAAATGTAAAGAATTTTACCGTGTTTGAAATATTAAAACTTTGTTTGACGTTACAGTGAAGTTTAGATTAACTAACTATCACCCCTTTTGATTCTGTTTGTCTCTCTTGCCTGCCAATGGCTTTCTCAGCGACTTTTTCTACTTTTTCAACAGCAGACCCCCCTCTTTTCATTTCAATGCAGTTTTTTTCCTTCTGGTCATTAGTTAGGGAAGTCTTACTTTGACGCAAAAGGAATGATACAACAGTGAAAACAGTTCATGATCTTTTCGTATTGATGGACATTTTGTGCTAATGTATGAACCAGAGCGGTAGCTGCATCGAATGCATTCTCAGGAGATTTCATCTATACAATTGCACGTTTTACATGAAAAGGCCACCAAATTTTAACAAACAATTTCTAATTACATTAATGATGTTTGAGTTTTCAAATTAGTTTTTGAAACTTTACATCCCAAAAGCTTTTCTGCAATGACACTGCTATATTATATGTTTATTTCAGTACATTTCTATATATTTAGAGGGAATATTAATGTTATCAGCTTTTTAACCTTGACCATAGCAGACTTTCTTGCTTCCACAGTTAAATCTGCTTTTCTGGAGTTGCCATAGGCCAAACACTTCAAAACTTAGATTTTCTAGCAGTTAAGATCCCATACTTTAAGGAAATATATACGTTCCTATGTCTGGCTTATGACAACTCGAGAATTTCTCTTTAATGCATGAAATTTATGTTAAAAAATGCGACGTTTTACTCAAAATTTACCATGTTTTGATCAACTTTGTTACAAAAAACAGTGAATTTTTTGCCACTTAAAGATTTGGAAACTGCCAAAACTTAAAATCCAAAAAACCATGATTCTAGCTGTTCATTTCATAAAAGAAAATGAGGAAAAAGCCCAACTTTCAATTTTTCTTGAGAAACGTAACACTATAAATAGGTTCTGGCAACTCAGGGCACAATTTACAACTGATTTGCCAATAACTAGGGGATTTGCTGAGATTCTAACTGCTATAACTTTAGAATAAGTCAAGTTTTTGATTTGATTTTTGTTTTTCTGCAATCCATTTTTGCTCTATTTTATTGCTCATTGAAGCAAACATGAAATTTGAGGGGGGTCATTTGTCGAAAATTTCCAGGTCCTAGCCCACTGTGCATATAGAGCAAATGGAAGAACTCTTCAATATAGATAACAGTTATATGTGATTTGCAGACAGCCTAGCAATGGGGTTTCCACAAGAATGTATGACAAACGTTCTCCTGAAAGTAGCATAGTGTATAGAACAACGACGTAGCTGGATGTGTTGTCTTACATAAGAACCCACTCTCCTTATGAACTGAAATTAACGTGCTTGCAAAAATCCAAGTACACACGGTGTACACGTTTTTTTTATAAGAAAACCATAATTTTGCCTGAGCCTTAATTTTCTTAACTTTTCCCGAAATTGAGCCTGAGATTTTCTTAAATTTTTCTTAACATTATCTGAAATAAACTGACTAAAATGGGTTAAATATTCGTTTCTAACATTGCACACTTGAATTTGAATTCCATCTTTAACATTTTGAATACAATAATGATAAAATATTGGCCAATAAAAGCTCTAAATATTGGAAATTGAGCCTCGTGATTTTCTTAAGATTTTCTTAAGATTTTGACCATTTGAACCTTATTTTCTTTTAAAAACTTTTTCTTATAAAAAACACGTGTATGAAAATACTTAACCTTTTACTGAGCCTTAATGTTCTTAAATTTTTTCGGTTTTGAGCCTTAGGTAATTCTTTAAATCATTCTTAAACATCAAAGGTGTAACTACGCCTGGAAATCAAAGGATTATATTCAAATCTTTATCGATATCTTACTTTATCATAAAGCAAATAAAAGTAGAGCAGAATAACAAATATTGTATCGACATTAAAAAAGTTAATCTAAAAACAGCATTTTAACGCAAATACGCAAATATTTCAAGTCTTGATGAAACTTCAGCCTTTCATTATTCTTATATTATTCTTAAATTTAAGCGATTCTGAGCTTGGATGTTCTTATAAACTTTAATCATATAAAAAGTGTATATTTTATCAATAAATATGACACCAAATGATAGAGCGTGTAAAAGATTTATTTCAGTGACATCGTACCAGACATAAGTTTTCTTAATAGACTTTTAATTCAATATAATTGGCATTGTTAAATTTTAAAACGTTGAAACTAAACATGAGCTAATGGACTTAATTTTCCAACATTTTTGTCAATAAAGCGAAAAGATGTCTCACTTAACATCTCTCAGGACAAAGGACAATGAACTGAGGTCCCATAAGTATCAGCTAGCTACATTTGATGACTCCTAGGCTGACAATTATATGCTCTCTACCTTCCTGTGCTTGTAAAGAAAAAGTCCCAGTGGTCATATTCATGATCTTGCGGGGCCTCCTTCGTATGAAACCGAAATCACTAAATACTCATCAGTACGATTCTGTAATGACTTTTTGCCATATCAAAATTCTCAGATCTTCAATTATCTTTGCATTGTTTTCATTTTCGTATTCATAGTCTGTTGTTAGATTGCTGCCATAGGACAGATAAGGAGAAGGCCTCGCAGCTCTGTGATTCTCAGTGGTCCTCACCCTCTGCGCTTTTTCAAATACCCTAACACAATACGTTCTAATCTATCTTCCACAAACAATCTCTTCTCTTTCTCCACGCCCTTCCTACGAAACAGTTGGTGTCATCATCGATCCTGCAGTGATATGAAAAAGAGACAACAGTTTGTGAAAAGGAGACAATGAACCGAAGGTAGCAATATAGAGATTGTCAATTAATACAAAACAAGAGATTAAGAAGAAATTTCAAGCATGGATGAAACAAACAACTTTTGTTCTAAGAAGCAAGGCCCTTTCAAGATAAAGACTCTCCAATATTCTATTGTCTACGTTACAAAACGTGACTTTTGATAAACGAGTTTCTAATGGGAAACATTTAAATGGTCTTATCGTCTTGGATCGATCAGAGAACTCGATGGGAGTGTCTATTTGCGCATATTCCATGACGTAATCTTTTTATGATCATACTGCACTATACCATAGTATAATATATTATATTATATTATATAACATTATATTATATTTATTATATTACATCATACTATATAATGTTATATTGTGTTATCCTAGTTATATTATACTATATTATATCAAATCATATTATAACATACTATATTAAATCATATTATATGATATTATACTAAGTGATATTATATCATATTAAATTAGATCATATTAAATTATATTATATTACATTCTATCAAATTATGTTGTATCATGGTATAGTATATTATATTTCACTATATTATGTTATACTATATTATACTATATTATATATGCTGTAAAGCCACACAAGTTTGCTCACAAATGGGGTGGAATTCCTATGGGAAATATGCTGTCTGGTCCTCCCTGGAACCCGCAACCTCATTTGTGAGTAGCAGTCTTTTTGATAGGAGGCCTGTCTCAATACTTAGTAGCAAAAGCTTTTAATTGTTGTCCACACTTCAGTTCTAAAAGTTTCTTAGAAATTTCTTAATTACTATGAAAGCGTAAGCGAAACGTAAATATAGCAAATTATACGTAATATAGCGAACAAAGAAGAAATGCCAGGTTCACACTGTTTTAGTTCAGCTTTACGTTGAACCAAGCAACGATTTCAATGTCCTGTTTCAGTACAGTGTTTATCTCCTTCCTTCAGGTTCTAAGAAAAAATGGGTACACACAAGAACACTAAAGTTTTCATTGAGCCTTAATAACGTTTTCCGGTTGGGGATCTTGGATTATTCTTAAATTATCCTTAAAAATCAAAGGTGTAACTATGTCTGAAAATCAATGGATTATACTCACATCTTTATTGCTATTTTTCTTCATCATAAAACAAAATAAGAGTGAAGCAGAATAATAGATATTGTATCGATAGTAAAAAATTTAATCTGCAAGCAGTACTATAACAAAAATACACAAAAATTGCCAGTGTTGATGAGACTTAAGACTTGCATTATTCTTACATTGTATTAAAATTTAATCGATTCTGAACCTTGGCTTTAGTATAAACTTTAACATGTATGCAAATTTTTCTGATGGTGATCAATACTAAAATTCTATTGACAAACAATGGGCTGGTTTGCCGTAAGGTGTCTCTTAGCCCCCTAAGACAAACAGGGCAAGCTTCTCCCATTTCTTTCAGGACAATGGGTCAATCATGAACGCACTTGACCGAGAAACATGATTGTAGGTGGCAATTACGAAAAGATGCCAAACATTAGGGGAGCGTGCACATTTGGCTCTTCAATAATATCCACACTGGTGGACTAAAGCGCGAATAATGGGCTAAAAACAAGGATACACTAGAGTCAAGGTGGTTGGAATTCCAACTATCTACAGAAAAGTGGGCTAGCTGTGACCAATAAAAACTTAGTACATAACAGAACGGTGATTCTTCGGGCTTATGATTGGCTGAGCTAAGTGTCTGATCAAGGTAGTGACGACACAGGCTTACTCATCCATGGATAAGTTCCCTTTTCTACGGTTGGATTATATGAAAGTAGCCGATAATCGAAGTTATGATGAATCTGATAATATTCTCTTCAAGGGAATTAGGTGGAAGGCTGTTTTAACGAACTCGAAACAACGCAGGCGTCTGCTAAATGCTGTGAATTTTTTACCGTGAATCACACCAAACTTAAAGCCCTATTGAGGAACAGTTTGACTCGAAGATATTACAGAGTATTTGCACGAATATAAAGAGGCACCAGATGTTTTCAAAAATAGGATTGTTTTAGCATAGATGTACATGGGAATAATACCGTATCGTTAGCTGTTGATAGACTTGGATGTGATTCAACTGGATCGTCTCAAAAACACTAGAAAAATACTTGGTATTTGATGTACAACACACAGACGAGAAATATCTTGCTGTTCGATCAACGACAAAGGAAATTCTTTGAACATAGGTATTTAGCAGAGCTGAACACTTTAACAACTGTGTGATGCAGTTAAAAGTCAGTAGAAGAAGCTCAAAGTACAAAGAGTAATCTAGTAAACAAAACGATCGGGATTGAATCCAAGAGAAGCGTTTGTTATTGTCGACATAGAAAGTCTATTAGGACCGAAAATGTTGTTTGAAACGAACGAACTAAATCAGGTATACCACAAGATAAAAAGACAGTACGACGAAAATAAGAAACTCATTATTGCACCGTGTCGATGTAAATTATACGTCTCTCGTTCCTCGCAAGTTATCGACTGTGAAGGGAAAACTTCGCCAAATTGGTTTCTATTTGCGACCGGTCTAACGGCAGTTGTCTACGACTCGGCTAATTCGGAGATGAGTCTGAATCTGTTCGATTTAAGTTCGGCCCGACTAACATGGATGATGAGATTGACAGAAGACTCACATATGTACGCACCAAATTCAAATTTCCATGTTATAAATACGAAATCGGATTGCAGCGAACATGTAGGCCTACTATACGACGATAAAGATGTTGCTGCAATGTTTTCGGAAAAGTTATCGACGCTGCTTGCAGCAAGAGTAAGGAAGTCAGACAGACATTACGAAGGAGAACCAGGCATTAGCAAAATGGCAGGGAGTTTGCCAGAAAAGGTCATTAATCTATCCGACACCAAAACATCAGACGAGACGCGTGCGGTTACTCCTAAAAAGAAGCAGAACAAAATTATTCGATCCCTATCAATGTATTTCAAACGGTCTTCAAAACACTCCAGTAAAACGGATAGCGAGAGCGTTGTAGCTGAGCCCAGTCAGACTGAAAAGCACACAACACGGCAGAAAAAATTATCAAAGGAGGAGAGAGTAAGTCGAGAGCTCGCTGAAGATAGCATGAAAGAGATATCTGGATCCGGCCGAAGTCGGTATCGAGAAAAAAGACGTATGCGACACAGCAATCGAAGTAAAACTCTCGGAGCGGAATCTTTTATAAACTGGGCTGAATTAAAAAGAACACAGAGCTCTGAGGGTTATACGAGGAGAAACTCAGTCCCTGATTTCATTGTTGATCGTGTTGAGGATATTTTCCCATCTCGAGAACAAATTTCAAAAGCAAAAGATGATTTTGATAGGAGTAAAATGCAGTCGGGTGAACTTGGATGCGAAGCTAGAAGTACATGGAAGGCAAGTTGGCCTAAACAGCATACCTCTGACAGCTCGAATAACAATGCAAAGCCAAAACGAAAGTCTAGTAGAGGTTTGCATCGAAGTCTAAGTGAAAGGAGATCCAACGGAGGAGCGACAGCAGGGCCTAATTGCCTAAAACACGATGGTGTTGTAAGATTGCGAGAGGGAGCTAGAGTAGAAAAACCTAGAGCAACAAGTGATACTCTGCTGCTAAAAGGGAACACAATCACATGTCTTGTTGAAACGGGGCACATGGCGAAATATCAAAGAGAACGTAAACAGTGGATGGCGATTTTAGAGAAGGGCAATGTACAAACGACAGATTTATGCGTCACAGAACTCTAACTTAAAAAACGATTTCAATAAGATGTTATTCTTTTATTTATTGAACTGGGAAACAATGAATTAAATTAATGAAAATTAAAATAGGTAACTAATAACAAAGTGCTCTCATGGCATTCAATTTCTTCTTTGATTCATAGCTTCTGTTAGTAAGTATTTAAACCTTCCAAAGTTCACCTATTCATTAGGTTATTGAGCTATATATTCAGGAACTTATCCATTCATGTCTTCATTCATCACAAATTTTTAGAAAATATAAATTTTTAGATTTAAAATACTGATTGTTTATGTTGCTCATCACTATAATAATGAGTTGCTACCATCACATACATGACATTTTGTACACAGATAAATAGAATTTTAAGTGCATAGACACTAGCAAACTTTCTAGAGTCTCAAATGTCCAGTACTGAACTTCCTCAACTTTTTGAGCAGTAGAGTACTACTTTCTCATAAAAAGCATGTAGACAACTTATACAACTGATGGAAAAAACCTAAGAAATTTTTAACTTTTGAAATTTTTTACAACTGCAAATAATCGAGAATTAGGAAGCTGGTTCCAGTCATTTGCAACCAAAACAAGCAGAGATACATTCATAAAACTTCTTTCCTACCTCATTTATGCTTTCAGTTTTGAGTTCTAGCAACCATTAAAAGTGAAATTCAGAATTTTACAGGTTTCTTGTATCTGCATCACTTTTATGGGCTTTATATGTGCAGTGAAAATTACGGAACTATTAAGGAACTCTTAGTGCTAGAACTAGATGAAAAAGAGGTCCATAAATAAGGAACTTCTGGAACTAGGCCTTCTGCTACGTTCATCATAAAAACAATTTTTTCCTAAATTTTGAGGCTGAATTGTTCTTAATTTGTTCTTAAATTAGTAGCGTGTAGGCCATTTAGAAATACATAGAAAGACAATATACAAGACAACGTTGGATGTTTTGATTTGTTGAGAGCCAAATGGCACAATCAAGATGGTCTCTCTCTTGCATACTACTGATTCTTATTGAAAAAAGGTTATAAACAATTATAAATAGACAACGCTAGCACAGTATCTAATTTGGCTAGGGGCAACTAATTTGTGAAAAGCAAAGAGAAGAAGTGACAAGGCTGCCAATTCTCCGCAAGCTGACAAAGAAAGGATATTTCATGTTCATTTGTTAGTGGAAAGCTTCTGCATCGCTTTCCAAAAATACATTTTACGACAAGACTTCAGGCTTGGCCTTGTCCTTAATTTATTCTTAATTTTCCATCAAATTTCAGGTTCGTTTTCTTATGAAAGAAAGAATGTAGATCATTATAGGCCCAAGAATAAGGAAGTTTTGGAACTAGGCCTTGAGCTAGGTTTCTTATCAAAAAACCTTGTGTTTTCAAGGAAAAATTGAGCTTCGATCGCACGAAACGCTCCAAATGCTTAGGCCTTCTTCGATAGTCGTGTCATACAATTAGGTTCTGGTAAAACGCTAGCAAAACAGTTGGTTAAAAGACAATCTTTGAAAGACTAATTTTGCCTACGGATAGGACTTTCACATTAAGCCAAGAGAAATAAATGTTACGTTAAGCTTGGCACGATGTCTGAATCAGGCTTCACATGACCATATTATTGTCTATATACCACTTAATTATCGACAAATTACGATCAATCGTATTGTGTCCCGTAACAATGCAAAGGAACAGTAACAGTTTCTAGATAGCAGAAAGATAAGGCGTCCCAGAAACACAATCACCAAAACCACACTTATGAAACATAACACGTAATTGTCTGGATATCCAATATCCTTTGGCAATGGTATTGATTAAAATCCTGACTGCAATGGGTTTTCCCACAGCTTTTATCTTTCTAATCATTGAGATTAATGGACTTGGTGTTTGAAACTGAGTTGATCTCTGAAAATCGACAAACAAGCTCAGTTTAATTCTACTTGAAGCGGGAGCACAATATATTCGAAGGAAACATCGAGGTTTCTGAATATGGGAATCACGGCCTTTCCTTATGTTAGGTTCACACTATAGATTTTTGTCTATAGATTCAAAAAGTCATCGACAAAAAGGAAGAAGCTGGGTAGACACCTGTCTACAGAAAGTAGTGTTGGAAAACTTTGTGTGTTGTACCTGATGAAGTAAACATGGAAAAGGAGATGCTTGAAAAATTTATCTATACACGTTTTTTTTATAAGAAAAAAGTTTATAAGAAAATGAGGCTCAAATCGTCAAAATCTTAAGAAAATCGTAAGAAAATCACGAGGCTCAAATTCCAAAATTAAGTGTTTTTATAGGCCAAAAATCGGAAATTTCGTCGTTATTGCATTCAAAATGTTAAAGATGAAATTCAAATTCAAGTATACAATAGTATTAACGACAGTGTAAACCACTCTAGCTAGTTTATTTCAGTAAAAGTTAAGAAAAATTTAAGAAAATCTGAGGCTCAATTTCGGGAAATGTTAAGAAAATTGAGGCTGAGGCAAAATAATGATTTTCTCATAAAAAGAACGTGTACTTAGATATTGAAAAATAAGGAAACAGGCCAACGAATATGAAATTCTATCGATCTATCGACTAAAGTCTACGAGAAGTAGAACATGTTCTACTTCATCAACAAGTGAATCGTTGGCTTTCTTCAAATTCGACGTCTTGGTTTACTCTTGACAACATTCTTCGTTTTTTCGATGACTTTCCGAATCTATAGACGAAATCTACAGTGTGAACCCAGCATTACCATGAAAACTCTTCTCATTTTCTCGACAAATCATTATCAAATAGATTACAATATCACTGGTGATTCCCTTTAACCTGACCTGATTTTGATTACTAAGTACAACAATTTATCTATTCTTGAACTCACCATTGGATTTGAATCAAATATATAAGTCAACAAGTGATTGGAAAGCCATTAAATACAACCCCCTTCAGCAGGAGCTCCGATCGAAATATCAACAAATTAAGTTCATCAACTTATCTCTAGGGGCGCTTGGTACCGTAGAATCTTCTTACCTGCTGTGAGTTCATTAAACCTTAACAAAGATCTGTTTTATCGAAAATCATAAACATAACTCAGGTGCACATATTTTATATTTTATCGCCCAAATAAACCTTGGTCTGACCCGAAATTGCTTGCCTTTTGAAATTGTACTTTTGTAATTTTTTCTTTATTTTTGTTATGTTTTTCCTTTACAGCTGTGTAATTTTGCTTGTATAGATGATATTGACAGTCAATTGTACGTTGCCTGATATAGTGAGATGTGTAATTGTAAATAGTTATACCTTGATATTATATTGAAGTTTCAAAAAAAATCACAACACTCAAGCATTACAACACCATATTAACAGATAGAAAATCAATATTTGTTAAGAGCTTGTTTAACAATTAAACAGGCTTTATATATCTTGTTGGAAATACCTAATTCACAGACTTTTCAACTTTCTGGTCCTTACTTAACGGTCAAAGCCCTTTTCTGTTTATGAATGACTTTCTGCTGTTATTCTGGTGCTGTATCTGACTACCTTCATATTTATAGCGATTTTGTAAAACCATTATCATCAACACACTCACTATAACGTTATTTTTCGTAACATTTTCGCTGTCATTCGGCAACCTCCTCAGTGAGAACATGCACTCACATGTAGTCAGTGATGTGCCGAGAAACCTTCTGCAGGGGAGGAGGGCGTTTATCAAGTTGAACTGCTATATGGTAGCCAACATTACACACATGAAATGTTGTACACAGAGAAATCGATAAAAGTAAAAACGTGTACTTCAACAAATGAGGAGGAAGCAAGATAGTCAAACATGGATTTTGAAAACTGGAAAATTTCCCTATATTTTCGAGTAACTATCTCTGATCTTATTATTTTGAAAAAATCATTATTCAACCTTTGTACCTATACCACACACACGATACACCAGTGCTTCTGGACTGTTTTTGAATACCTCCCTCCCAGGAAGAAACAATATGTGACCCCTATCTACAGCTATCACGAGTACTTCTCTATCAGGGTTACCACTGCCTTTTCACGGCAAAATTCCGATTTTCCCTGATATTTATCGCGAAATGGTATTCATTTCCCCTAGATTTTACCTGACATTCTTATCATTTCTTTGGACAGACGTGGGGTTTGGGAAAGCCTTAACCCTATTTTTGGCAGTTAAAATTTTTGGCTCCATAAAATGCGGAACTGTATTTCAAAATTACTACACAGAACACTGCAAAAAGGAAGCTTGCAATTTTCACATTCAATTGGATGTGTGACTGAGTATAGAGAATGGAATAATAGCAGTTCTAAAGCTTCCTTGATTTTCCCTGAGCTGTCAAAACAACTTTCTTTCTTCTTTAATTGTCCCTGATTGAAAATAAAATTCCATGATTTCCCTGACTCTGTGGCAACCCTGTCTATACAACTTATTATGCAAAGCACAATTTAATCCTTAGGTCCTGTTCAAGGTCTTGCAATATTTAACAAAACAACTCTAAACATGTGAACGAAATGTTTTGCGAAGTTCACCGGTGTTGCGAGATGGGTGTTCAAACGATCTCAAAAGTTCCCTAAACATTTCACAATCGATAATCGAATTATCTCACTGGTCAATGTGATTTACTCGTCCAATCAGTGGCAAGTAATTATTACAAAAATTGCACTAAGCATGCTGATGCACTAAACATTTTGAACATGCTTTGATTTTTGATAAATACGACTAAACATCGTACAAACAACGCAAAAGATCACTAACAGGGGCTCATTAAAATGGAAGGAAGTACAAAAGAAAAAGATACAGACTACCTTATGATAAAGATAAAATTCACTAACGCTCTTTTGACTTTGTGACAGTAAGAAAGTGCGTCACTTTTACAATGTCGAAAGTCATGTGCTTCAGGGCATCACGCGGTCTCACACAACTCTCCTGGAATCGCAATGCTACTCCGATATGTTCGCGTCTCGTTATTTACACGCCTTTTTTAGAAGAAATAAGTTTATAAGAAAATAAGGCTCAATTGGTCAAAAACTTACGAAAATATTAAGAAAATCACGAGGCTCAATCTCCAAAATTTAGTGCTTTTGTTGGCCAAATATAGGTATTTCATTGCTATTGCATTCAAAATGTTAAAGGTGGAGCTCAAATTCAAGAATAGAATATTAATAACGAAAGTGTAACCCAATATAGCCAGTTTATTTCAGTAAAGTTAAGAAAACTTTAAATCTCAGATTCAATTTTGGGAAAAGTTATGAAAATTGAGGCTCAGGCAAAATGACGGTGTTCTTATAAAAAAAGCGCGTAATAAGGACTGCATTACACTGTCTGTAACTGGCCTAAGGATAATGTGGGGGTAAAATGAGACACTTAAGCACAATACACACTTTTTTATTAGAAACTTGAGGCTGAAATTGGATACATTTAAGAAACATAGGCAGGCTGAGCTTCTAATAATAGCTTGCAAAAACTGTTATTGCTAGTAAATTCTTGATCGAACTAGCAAGAAAATAGAGTCAACATCCATTACACAGGGATGGTGCCATCCGCCGGCACTTAATTTTCCATGCATCGTCGGCACTTCATAAAAGCCGGGATCTTTTCTTTTTTACTCTTTTTAGGAGGTAATACGATGGGCATTGTCTGGAAAGATTCTTGGACACTGCTAACTGTAGACATTTTGACGGCTCTAGCCCCCCAGCAATTCTTTTACTGGGGCCATCACTGGCATTACATGCCTCACAAAACCTGAGAATCCTTTTTTCTTGCTTCACAGTTGCCTAATCTGGGTTGTTATTGTCCCCTGAAGTGATTAAATTTAAGAAATATTTAAGGCTGGATTTGGCAAAAATATTAAGAATCAATCATTCAGGCTGAAGCCATAGAGTTGGATTCTTATAAAAACATCGTGTGATCTACACTTGCTCAGCCAGGAACAGGTAAATAAAAGAAGGTAGCGGTCATGTGCTTTCCTAAATGCATAAGACACAAAATTGCAATAAAAAATTCTCCCTAGCATTTTCACAACTTGAAAATTTCACGCACTTTTGTAACAGGTACCAGAAACAGTATCAAAATTGCTCCCTTAGATCTTCACCAGAAAGATTGAAAACAAAGACAAACCTTGCGCAGCAGCATATTATTTCCAGAAAATAATCAGCTAAATAAATTCTTAAAATCAGCCCAAATGTAGAAAATTGTCAGATAGTATTGAAGGTCACGTGGTCAAAGGAGAATACCTTGCAAGGAGAATACACTACATACTATTTCATTACTTGCTGGTAAGAGGGGTTGAGAATGTAGTTGGAGTTAAGCCACACAACTCCAAATTGAAATTTAAATGAGCATGGATGACTTTGAGCATGGCTTCCACGAAGCTGACGACAATCAAGTAAGTGACTTTCAATGTTGTTTATTACGATTTTTGTCCAGCAGCTTTCTTGCTTTCAGACTTCATAAAAGATTCACCAATGAACATGTTTGGTATTTTATCTCCATAAAAGATCTTGTTATTCGTTGAAACAGCTTGAATTCTCACAAATTCCAAATATTCCGGTGTAAGCTTGAGCTTAAAAAGATATGAAAGAGAGCATAAACATTTGACAGTTGATAGAATTCACAAAACCTGGCCTATTCAATTGCTGTGGGGCCTAAACGCCTCCTTGCTGAACTGAAAATAGTCAAACCCCCACCTATTACTAGACATAGAGCAGATATATCAAAGGTAAAATATATGTTAGGCAGTTGATAGCATTTATAAGACATAGCCTAGCCAATTTCAGTGGATTTCTATAGCTTTTTATTTTGATTTGAAAATAATCAAGCTCGCTTACCCAGTACTTGACACAGAGCTCAAACTGCTAGTCTGATTTCTAAACACGTATGTGTTCGGAGAGGAAGTTTAAAACTCCAAACTAGTGTTTAAAAAGGCAGAACACAATCCTCATAGAATTAGCTCACGAACTACTACTGAAGCAACAAAAAGATCTTTCTAAAGGGCAGATTCATTCATCAATGATATAGATATGATTTCATGATCAATTGTTCCAAATGACATAGTGCTAAAAAGCAATGCATAGAAACAATATTTGCACTCTCAGCAAAGGAATTTGATATGGGTCAAAAGAGAAGCTTTCTTGGGCTACAAAGTTCGTGGGAACGAGGTTTAACAAGAAGAGTTTTAATCACTTATCAGTGTGCCCAACAGTGACGTGTGTGACTAAGATCTCCAAAATTCTACGTTCAACTTGCCACTGAGTGATTGAGTAGCAAATACACTATATTAAGATTGAACAATAGACAAAGGCGGAGTTCAAGGATATTCACCATAGCAATATGAACGATGAAATGAATTGAGGATATTAAAAGAAAGGATCAGAAGATAACACCATATTATCAGAAATTCTACTTCCAAGTTGTTATCTAAAAATAAAACTAAAGTGCACTTATTGACGCCTAACAAGAAAACAGTGAAGAACTAAATGAATTGAAGAAATGAAAAGAGAAGATAATATCATATTATCTGAAATTCTATTTCCAAGTTTCAACTAAAAATAAAATTAAATTGCACTAGGTGATCTCAATTTAATGAGGAAACAACAGACTTTATCAACCGACAGATACATGAATCCACCTTTTCGACGCAAAAGTCACGGGCTAATGGTGGTCACGTGATCTTCCAAATAGTCTGCTATGATTGGATAAGCCTTTATTTTTGTACACAATGACTCAAAAACTGGGACAGGAGTCTGTGGGAAAGAACTACAACTACATAAAATGGTGAAACGCTGCTACTGCAAGCAATACCACAACGACTACAGGCGATAAAATGCTCATACAATGAAGAACTGGATTTTCGTGAAGTCAACACTACCTCCACGGCCTAAATTGATTAAAGCCTTCAGCAGCGTGACCTCCAAATCTGCCCTCTTAACAGCAGGAGCATCGGCAAGTCATAAACGTCTATTTTGTCTATGTCATTCAACGGTGGATTCGTAGAGTTGACATACCGCATTTTTCTAGTTTTCAAACTAATAAAAAGGTTTCTTCACATTCACAGCAAACGGACACAGACTTGTCTCAGTTTTCGTACTTCTATTGACAAAGATAAGACCGTAACCAATCATAGCGCGCTATTTTAAAGGTCATGTGACCCCATTAGCATGTGGACTTTGTGTCCAAAAGATGGATTGGCCATGCATAGCAACTAGGAGGAGAGGAGGGGGCTCTCATCTCTATAATCTGTCTACTTCGAGAGCTCCTGATGAAAGCGTTCTATCACATTTTTTAAATATCTGTAGTTGTGTAATTGATTTATGCAATTACCGTATATCCCCGAATTAGCTCCCCCCCAATTCGAAAAAACCGCCACCCTTAAGCTACACTATAAATACTGGTGTTCGTCAGGGCTGCATCCTATCATCAATCCTTGTTTGTATCGCTATAGACTTTGTCATGAGAACAACCAACGAAAGTAAAACAGGCATTAAATGGAAAGATGATAACTGCTTGGACGACTTGGACCATAGAGATAATAGGACTAGAGAGCTCGCTATGTCACGTGATCGGGGTCCACTATGTAAAGTCAAAATGGTAGCGTAGTCAGGCAAAAGACCGCACGGAAACTACGTTCGCATTGCAAAAGTTTAACAGACGTTTGAAATATGAGTAATGGGAATGTATACTGGAAATAGATAATTCTTTCCGTAATATTAACCTCTTACGCTGCGTACAATTATATACAGAGATAGCCGAGAACACCAGGAACAGCTGAAATCCATATTTTTGTCTCATTGCACCAGTTAGTGCCTAACTCATATAAGGTTGAAAAAATCAAGGTAGAGGGGGAATAAGTTGATAGAGCTTTATTTTTCGGCTATATTGAGGATTACTGAGTGATTATTTGATGACAAAGGCATGTACATACAAGGCCAATGCAAGGATTTTGGTGAGTTGTTTTCTGTTGTAACAACCCTCCCCTAAGGAAAACCTGGAATTTTCTTGCATATTCAGAACGTATAGAAGGAGGGCTATCATATGGTATATGATTTCTATATATTTAAAGAGTATCAAATTCCTCA
>WIPJ01002935.1:130052-178006 GCA_018155075.1 Cassiopea andromeda | reverse complement strand
TCTACTCTACTCTACTCTACTCTACTCTACTCTACTTTACTCTACTCTATTCCACTCTACTCTACTCTACCGCATTCTATCTGCTAGCACTAGGGCTGTCCAAGAAAGACCGATTTTTCGATAGTTGGTTATAAGTTTGAGTATTCGGTCAGGGGATTCTGACCGATTAATGGGGAGGAGTCAAATTAGTCAACTAATCGGGGAGGAGTCAAACTCTGCGATTATTCGGGCGTAGTCGAATTGTTCAATTATCTGATTTGTCGACTTTTTCGATGATTTGGGTGTAGTCACATACAACCGATCATCCGGATAGTATCAAAGAATTCGATTCTTTAGTTGAAGTGCAAACAATCTGGCTGTTACTATGTCAATAAACAATCGAATGGCTCTTTATGATGCTACTCCAAAGCAGCCGAACAGACAGTTTTCTTTCATTGCTTTTGCAAGGAATTCGCTCATAAGAAACTCTGCCCAAGAAACGCCATATGTTTGACCACGCCTGTGGTGTAATCAACCAAAATTATGACCACACCCATATTACCGAATAATCGATTATTCGATGAATATCGGACCGAATAACCAAATAGTGAACTCAAAAGGTATGGACAGTCCTAGCTAGTACTGAATGTTTAGTGTTGTCCTCTACTATCTGGGAAATCTTTGCTCTCCACTTTCTTGCAAGCCTGTTCATTTTGTAAAGATTTACCGTCAGTCAGCCACGAAGCCAGAAAGAATAGGTGGACAGTGCCTCTCTCAGTCAAAAAACGTTGCCCGCCCATGCCCACCCACTAAGCATTTTGACTTTTCAAAAAAGAAAGCAGTAAAAATTAACATAGGACATCTTCCGAAGGGTTGCGATCAATTTTCTCATGCCTATAGGAAACTTGATAACCAATAGACACATGATGCCATGAAAATGAAATGGAAACATGCAATATTGAGATAAATTGAGCAATCTTCACAAGGAAATTATTGACGGGTGGTCAGCCATTTAGCCATGAGAGGGCATATGGAGCGTGGGCAGCCCGACTAAAAGATCTTGCCCATTTTTGCTCCTCCCATGAAAGTTGAGTTGACTTTTGCCCAAAAGAAGAAAAATGAAGAAAATAACCAACAACAGAGAAGGTGTTAGTAGCTATCTTTAGTAAAAGAATTTCAATATTTTCATGTATATGTTAAATTCATAAACAGCAAGAGCGGATATTACCAAATTGTCATCAATGTACCCCGCAAATTTTGAAAAAAAATTGCAATTCGTCGGTAATTTGCTCTTAACATCCACTCATACAAAGCTTAAACATTATTCATAATCCCTTTATGCTATCAGGGACGCAAAGACCAGGATTTTGCGAGGTATTAATTCCCAAAATTTGAGAACTTTAGATAATTCAGACAACTGGGTCATAAAAATCGTTAAGAGAAGGTAATTTTTGAAGAGTTGAAGGCTATATAGTGCTTCTGTAACTGTTGAAAGAGCTCATAGAAAGTATTTACTATATGTGCAAAAACCGATCTCAAAATACTGTTTTCCAACCTTCTAAGAACCTTTATTTTGAAAATTTTTGTCCGGGCCCGACCATGGTGGACCCAATAGCAGTCCTGCATACTAGAGAATATCTAGCATATTGAAATTCCAATAGCCATGCTTTCCCTCCTTCCCCTACCGCACTTAAATAGCTAAAGAGCATTGCTGTAAGACATTGGAGCAGCTAGTGATCAGTGACAATATAACAGTTTACTAACCTGATAAATGTAGGTAAGTTCAACCTTACAACCCCCAACGAAAGGGTTCTTGTGACATCCCTATGTGCAATCCAGGAAGCCCGCAAAAGGGCATTTCCAGCGTTGTCGGAAGTGCATTTGTAAAAATTTTTACAGACCCCTATCCAATCTTTATAGCCTCAGACCCTCTATCCTGCCTTTATAGTATTATAAAAAGTATTGGTTACATTATAGCCAACGTAAAGGGCAGGGTGATGAAAGAATTCGTGATCAAAGCCCTTAAACACCTTTTCCTTGCTCTTCCAATAAGCACTTTCTTTCCATTTGGGTATGGCCGCCACACCCCTACGGCCTGGTTGCCCCACCTCCCATCTTTTGAAAGCTGGCTTCGTGACTGCGTTCAGTAATGAAATATTGCTTATTTCCATAAAAGAGGTGCAAGCTAAACGTCTTTTGTAGTAGACTTAAAGCTCATCATGCATTTGTTGTATTTTACTGCCAATTGAGAGCATATTTTTGATGCAAAAAATCTTAAGGCAGATGAGAATGTAGATCTGGAAATAGCCAAATCTAGATAGTGTTTTGTATCAGAGTAAAGCTCATTAAGTACTGTCTATGTTTTTCTCACAGAAACCACGAACAGATGCCAATGAAGGAGGCCTGGTATTTAGTATAAATTATGTATCTAATATATTGATTCGTTAGCAATGGAGTTGTACTGAGAAGAACGGCCACGGCTAATGACCCTCCAAATTGCATGAGTTTCCTTTCGCTCTTTGATATCTAATAATGATAATGACAATTTTTCTCATCAATTTGCAATTAAGTATTGAAGCATTTCTCAGTCTCTGTTTCCGTTGAGTGTTACAGAATTGGAAATCTTTAACACTCTGAACAATGCTGCTATTAACGCCTTTCCTTGGCAAAACCCACACCCCATTATTCTCTCACTTTGTTCGCTGCTTTGCTCCTCAAAAAGAAACCACTCTGGCTATTCACTGTTCAGCAAGGACCACAATAGACACCCTGGAAGAAGAAATTAATACCTTCATATTGATGTCTTTTGCTGGGTAAAATCATTTTTTGGCAGAGCAAATGCCCCTTAAATCTCCAAAATGCGGCCAAGGAAAGCACCTGATTGTGTTTCTTCATTGATAGGGTGCGGCGTTGTGTTAGCCTACTGTCAATGTAATGTCAGAAAATGTCGTACCGGCAAGCTTCAAAGTCTGTTTTCGTTACAATATTAAGTCTATCTCCTTCTTTAGAAGAAAAGCATGTAATTGTGTAGCATTGAAGAGGTATAGAGAGAGAATGATGAATTTTGCAATTTTCTAAAATGCATAATTGCATGAAGATTGGAACAAAGTGGCAATCTCTTGAAAACAGTTTTTGCAAAAACTACCACAAAACCAAAGTGTTGCTTTCTCTACCCTGCACAGTATATCTAGTGATTTTGCTTTGCTATACATGCATGAAAGAACTGAGATAATCCTCATAATGTTGACAAGAAAGTAAAAATTTAATTGTGCACCGAGTACTGAAGTATATTCAGAAATAAGAATGTAATGATGTACGGAGCATGTGAGCAAAAGATATATAACTTTTATGAAGTTTGAATAGCTAGCGCTTTGTCAGAACAGACGCCATGGAGATAGCCTTCTTGCCGCTTAAAGTAAATATATTCAAGTATTCAATATTTACGTTAAGTTAAATTCTAGTAAATGTAAAGATGCAATGCTATTTTTTCAGTCTCCATCTGAGAATGAGAAGTCTGTGATTGCCTCCCCTCAAGGAGAAAAGGTAATCCTTCTTCATCGTCAATTTACTTACAGTTAGCTATTTTCTAGTTAGCTAAAAGAAGCTACTTAAGGCCAATTAATGCTAAATCTAAAGAAATAGAAAACTAGGAACAATACAGTTGATAAAACTAGCAAGGAAATCTTGAATCCAACACCTTGCTAACAGAAAAAGAACCTTAACACGAAGCAAAACAATAAGGCAAAATTTCAATAGATCAAAAAGTCATTACTTCTTGTCTCTTAACAGTCCCACTTTGACGAATTTTCATTTCAAAAAAGTAAAGTTAATTTTCATACCGATTTGCGTTCGCAGTTCTTCAAACCTCTCCCTTGCTATTGCTTTGGTAAATACATTTGGCAGCATAAACTCTGACGGACAATATTCAAGGCGTACTTGTCCTTTTTCTGTCGCTTCTCTTATATAGTGACACCTTATATCAATATGTTTGATGCAAGGATGGTTCTTTGCATTCTTCGATAAAACAATTGCACCTTGATTGTGTTCATAAGTTATTGTAGTATGTAGTTGTTTGTATCCTACATTTGCTAGAAAATTTCTCAGTCAAACAGTTTCTTGCACTGCTAAGCATGATGTAACATATTCAGCTTCAGTACAAGACAGAGCTACTATAGATTGCTTCCTTGTCTTCTGCGAAAGTTGCATTTCCTAATTGGAAGATGAAGCCTGATGTAGACTTACTTGCAGTTACGTCTCCTGCCCAGTCGCCGTCTGCAAATCCTTGGATGACAATACCTGCCTGATCTTGTGCTTCAAACTTTAGACCATAATATAAAATAACGCAGGATTTATTTCCATCTTTGAATGTGCTCTAGCCCTGGATTCGACATAAATGGACTTAGCAGTCCTACTGCAAACGATATGTCCTGGCGTGTTGCAAATGCTGCATACATCAGTGAACCGATCGCGGCTTGATACTCCTTCAAATTTGCTGCCTTCTCTCCATTAGTTAATCTTTCAAATTTCTTTCCTGCTTCCATTAAAGTTGACACTGACTTGCAGTCGAACATGTTAAATCTTTTCAGCACATTTTTCAGGTATGCTTTTTGGTTGATCTTTAGTATCTTTGATGGTCTGTCTCTTTAGAGTGACATACCCAAACAGAAGTGAATTTCCCCTTAATCTTCCATTTCAAATTGATCTTTTAGCGCTCACTTTTCCTTTTCTAGCATCGCATTATCATTTGTTACTAAAGCAATATCATAACGTACAATGTTCTCAACATCACACGCTCTTTCTTTTCATCGTTGTTTTCTGCTTTATCATATATGCATGGAGCGACATCACTTTCAATGTATCCGGAAGCTTTCAAAATACTGTCAATTTTGATTTCCAAGATCTTGCAGATTGTTTTAAGCCGTAAAGACTCTTTCTTACTCTGCAAACTAAATCTGCTTGATTTTTATGTACATTACCCTCTGGCTGTTCCATATAGATCTCATGCTCTAAGTCTCCATTAAGGCATGAAGTCTTCATGTCCATTTGTTGGACTTCCAAATCAAGCTGAAATGGAAAAGCTAGTATAGATCGGATAGAACTATATCTTGCAACAGGAGCAAATATGTCGTTATTCTTCTCTTCTTCTTGTGAGTAGCCTTGAGCTACTAATCGGGCTTTATATCGATCTAAAGAGCCATCTGCTATGCGTTTATCCTTGAAGACCCACTTTGAAGTAATCACGTTTTATTATTTAGGCCGTTGAACTAGCTCCCAAGCATTGTTCTTCAACAATTACTGATACTCATTTTCAGCAACTTTTTCCAATGCTTTGGATACTTGCTATTAATAGCCTCATTCATGCTCCTTGGCTCATCTTCATCAGAAATTGCCACAGAAGGAAAATTCCTCCAGTCACCGACTACAAAACCAAGTTGATCTGGCGCAGCAATTTCATGCTGTGATCTACGTCGGGTGTTTTCAGGCTGATTGTTCTCCGTACCGTCATCTTCAATAGAAAGTCTTGTGCTCCTTCAGTGACAGTTTCTATATCTTTGTAGGAAAAATGCTTACCTCTGGTTGCTTTCTTCTTTTCAACAGGATTAAAAGTTGGTTCAGTATTCAGCTGTTTCTTTAAATGTGCGGCTATTTCTTTAAATTGATGGTTGCTTTGAGTTCAAAGATATCGTGTAATCTTCATTTCTCTGCAAGGCATCGACTTCTTTCGAACAGAATAAGGGAGATTTGAAACAGAGCCACTTAAAAAATTTACGCATGCTATGCTACTTAATACCCTTTAAATCATTTAAGAATCTACATTCGTTAGCTGGAAAATCTACTTTTTCAGCTGAAACAATCAACATAACGTATTCTCTAAACACAGCTAAAGTTATGATGTTGATAACTTTTTGTTGACAAAATAATTCTGCAATAAATGCTTTTATTCATGGCCAGCAATAATAACACTTTAACACACATGCTCTCTATTCAGACTGAAGTCAATATGTCCACTCAAACGAGGGTAAAAATCACATTAATCTATTATAGCCTCTTCGTTATACAGAAATAGGGATACCAGATCGGTACTAAAACTCTCAATCCCGGGCCCAGTGGTTAGATGATTTAGCCAGGGCTAAGCTCGTGTTTTTCGTAACTAAACGTCAATGGACTTAGGTAACATTTTTTATGTGTGATCCAACTTTGGCATAGTACACTCTTGCTTTGTTAGATAGAATGAATATAACAAGCTTTTATGAGACTCAAATCGGTGAAGTTAACATATTTTTTAAGATTTATAGAAGATGGATGCTTCATCAAGACTTAAGAATAGAATCACAGTTTAATATTTCTAAAACCTGTCATCAATTTAGTAGGAGATCTTGATCAACATATGCAACAACCTAAATAATCTGCTTCTGTCTATTATTCTATAGCCCAATACTGTGGAAACAACACCTACGGCCTCAGAGGTAATTAAAACATACTATTGGAGTTTACTAGTTCTAAAAGCAGTCACTAATACAGGACATTGCAAAAGTTACAACGGCTAATGATACTAATGATACTCAGCATGCTACTAATAAGGAAGATAAGTTCAGAAACAGTAAAAGCTACCATCATCATATGAGGGGTATTACCGTATTTTATTTTTCACTCTACAGCCTCCAAGTGATGAAGAAACACCTATGGACTCCAGGGTATTTCAAATTTGAAAAATAGCAATTTAAAATGTCTCTCCATAATTCTAGAGCTTTTTTACTCATGCCATTTTTTTTGAATGACTAAGGAAACCCGCCATAATTCATACAATTGTTGTTGTCAAATACTCTTAATTGTCTATTTGTTGTCAAGCAATTTTCTCCAATTCGATTCAAATTTGGCCCTCTTTCAAAACACTTTAGCATTGTTCCATCTAACAGATCAAAAATCTTATAGATTCTCTCTACCTTAAAACTCCCAGCGCACAAGCTGTTTTGCTTTCATGGCAGCTTGGTGTGGTTGTTTCTTAAAGCGGTTGGTTATTTTGAGTTCAAAGATATCGTGTATTTTTTATTTCTCTTCAAAGTATCGATTTTTGTCCAATATGGGAGTTTTGAAGCAGAGCCACTTAACAAAATTCCCTCATGCTATGTTACTTAATTCCCTTTAAATCATTTAAGAATCTACATTCGTTAGCTGGAAAATCTACTTTTTCAGCTGAAGCTATCAATTCTCTAAACACAGCTAAAGTTATGATGTTGATAACTTTTTGTTGACAAAATAATTCTGCAATAAATACTTTTATTCATGGCCAGCAATAATAGCACTTTAACACACATGCTCTCTTTTCAGACTGAAGTCAATATGTCCACTCAAACGAGGGTAAAAATCACATTAATCTATTATAGCCTCTTCGTTATACAGAAATAGGGATACCAGATCGGTACTAAAACTCTCAATCCCGGGCTCAGTGGTTAGATGATTTAGCCAGGGCTAAGCTCGGGTTTTAACAGGCTATTTTCGTAAATATAGGTGAATTAACTTAGGTGAAAACTTCTATGTTTGATCCAACTTTGGCATAGTACACTCTTGTTTTGTTAGATAGAATGAATATAACAAGCTTTTATGAGACTCAAATCGGTGAAGTTAACATATTTTTTAAGATTTATAGAAGATGGATGCTTCATCAAGACTTAATAATTTCTGTGTATTTGACTTATATTACTACTTCTCCATGTTGTCTTCATCGTTGCAATACTTTTTTGCCCCTGCTTGCGCTTTTCCTCGGCCTTACGATGAAGTAAGTCATCAAAAACGACTTTCATATACTACTCTGATTTTCAGGCCAAGTTACATCTTTAGTACTTCAGATAAATCAAAAGTAATCTTAAACTCACAATGGAAAGAATTAACAATATTAAGGCACAGGAAAAATAGGACATTCTTTTAAAAAATAGTGTAGTAGCCATAGCGAAAATTCCATCAATGTTAGGATATTTCATCCTTCTCGTTTGAAAACTCTTAAGTTATGGAGCTAGACAGAGTCTGGCAAAACTTCAAGCCATCGGACGATCTCTAAGAGGTTTCCTGTATATTGTGGAAAATGGTCCATTTAAGATATCTTGGCTTATAGGTAACCATCGGTTTCTGTCTTCTGAGTTTGGTTAATAGTATTATAGTGCTTGCTTTACAACGTGATTCGGCTGGATTTTTGTACTTACGTTCCATACTTTCCAGCAGAGTGTGCACTCCTTGTTTGACAAGAATTGTTGTCAAACATAATTATTAAAAAGTTTTTAGACATCTTGAAAACCTGGATTGCTTGGTATTTTGTGACAAAATTACGTTTAATTATGCTTAGAAATAGATTCAAGTTCTATCTCATAATGAAAATTCAAAGAAATACTAGTAGAGTGACCAAAAAAACCATGGGCTAATGCAAAAGAGAGCCAAAATTAGAAAACTTGTAGTCCGGGCTTTTCTGGATTTTAGTTCGGGCTTCAGGCTTGAGAAAGGCGGCAAAAAGCCCGGGCTTCCGACCTCAGGCTAGCCCTGGAGGGCAAATCTCTATAGAAACATCTAGTAGATGTTTGGCAAAGGTAAGCTGATTAGAATAAGTAAATCTTTTTACATCTTCAAATTGAAATGAAAATTATTTTGATTCAACAGCTGTTAAATTATCTTTGATCATCAACTAAAATATCTAGTGGTGTAAATTTCCTTACTTTACATGGCTTCTAGTGTAGCCAATAAAGGGTTTGCATAAGCTTACCATCTCAACTAAGTCTTTGGTAATTTTTATTAATCTCTGTTTATTTGAAACACTTAAAAATTTTCTTGATCTATTGTTGTTTTATTCTTTAGAATAGACAGGTGAGGAGAGCTTTGGTTGAGGACCCTAAAGCCTTTGAGAAAAAGGTATGAAAATTTCATTCAGATATTTTAAATGAAAATATTGCCATAATTGTTGCAAGGTACATTATTACAAATGTGAAGGTGTATTTGACGTTATTCCTTCCATTAATCATTCATGCCATCTATCATTTGCCAAAATTCTTCACTTCCTTAATACTTACTTGTATCCTGCCTGATGGCTATGAAGGAAAAATATCAACCCTCTACCAATCACTATAGATTTTTCCAAAGCAAAGGCAAACACGATGTTATAAGCTAACGTTGGCAATTACAATACAAGCAGATCTAACGTCTACTTGATCGCAGTAATCGAGAGTTGACTGTCATTACTAGTCTGTGGGTTTCTGAATTGTAAATCTAGTTGCATTGCCCATTGCAATGGATCTTACATGCATCTGCAGCTGCCGTTTTGGTATTGGTGGTTTGGTGAAATCTCCACATCTCTAAAATTGGTTGAAGTACACTTTTGCTTAATTGACCAAAAGCTATGATGTTGCCTAAGGCAGGCAAGAAAGCTTCAAGCACTTCGTTTCATTGTTCCCATTTTTATACGTCTGCTCTACATATCATGAACATAACTTGAGTGTCATAATTTGAACATAGTCGTAACCGAAGCACTTGGCCTACGGCTTTTCATAAGCGTGCATGCGTTAAGAAGTAGTAAATATTCACTTCTCAGAGTCTCCATGTTATTTTTGGCGTAAACGTCTAAGGAAAACACTTCAGATAAGATGGAAGCCGCTCATGAGAAGTAAAGTGGCACAAGTGACAAAAAGTATCTAACATGTTTGATATCTTGATATTGGTAGAGAGCGATGAGAATCCTATAACAGTTTCACCTAGTAGCTTTAGTTCATCATTGGACTGAAATAGTGACAGGATACCGAAAAATCCTTGAAGAAGCCCAAGGGGTTTATTTGCAAAAATGAATTTTTGGGTTGGTGCTTATTCAAGGGAAGGGCTTATTTCAAAGTTTGGCAATTTCCTCAAAGGTTGACAAAAAAAAAACGACATAGTTTTGTCAATCAACTAAGCTTATTTACGAAAATGAAATGGGAGCTTATTCGAGGATTTTCGGTGACTATCTGGTATAGGTGAGCTTTTAACTCACCATATAGGCCTATTCAGATGAAATATTTCTTGCAAGGTAAAGGGCAAGTATGAAGGATCTAAAGAAATATACTGAAAAGGTTTAACCAGATGTTCCAGAGAATTTTATTTACAATCTATGCAGAATTTGGAGCTAGGCCGCATTTTCATAGCGAAATTATACGTTGCTGCTCTTATGATATGGACTGCGCAAATGGAGCATTTGCTGGCAATCTGTAAGATTTCATTTCTTGACCAGTGAATTTAAGCTATATAGTGAGAGATTCGAATCTAAAATAACGCATTAGTCATCCAGAATCTAAAATAGAGAAATGATATTACAAGTAACTTGCTTTTTAGCTGGAAAGATACATTAAAGAGCTCATTCAATGGCTAAAGCGGACCAGGAGAAGTGATAAAATAAAATTCTTTAATGAAAAGGTGAATAAAATCCTTGAAAATGAAAAAGATGAAGTAAGACTTTTGATTGTTAAGAACATGGTCAAAGAGAACCGTGTGAAAAGCGCAGGCAAGGATATTGGCATAGACAAGTTGTTTCAAGATTACATGATACCTGATGATGTACGTATTTATCTCTAGCTAATTTTTGCAAATTTTTCCAAATATGCTTTATCATTTCATCATATTTGTGCATTGGGTAAAAAACATGCAACATTACTTGCCTTGCTGAGAAGATTAAAGCATGAACATGCACTTTGAAGATTTCATAGAGCAAACTTGGTTTGACCATTTCGCGGAAACTACAGCAGTATTATGAGCCTTAGAAGAAGGGCCATGACGAAAAGCATTGTTATTCTTTTCAGTCCTACCTCCCTTATATAGATATATATTTGATTTATTTTCCCTTATTTAGGCATTGTAACATGTATTCTTACTACCCATTTTGTCTGAAATTTTCCTTAATTTTCTAGCTTGTTTTTCCCCTTTAACTACATAAGCTTCATTTAACATTAATCAATTAGCTGATGATGAGGTGCGCTCCTTCGAAATGCTCTTAAAGTTTATGTCCTAGTATGGATAGGTCTAAAATGAAACGGGATGTCTTCTTGGCATGCATATGTCTGTATTGCTTTCTGGTTATATCGCATTAAAGAACTGGAAAGAACTACAATAGTTTTCGTCGTGGCCCTTCTTTTACACTTGTTTTACTATTAAAAGAGAAGAGAGTAAATGCATTTATTCAAAAATTTCCTTCATAAACGGACTTCAAAAGTGTGCAGGTGTCCAAACAATTTTTTGATCCTAAAGCAGATCCTATTTCTTTCAAGGCAAAAATATACTTTGAGCAGATCATTGAAAGCCTAAATGATAAAGATCAAGTATCTACTGAGACCTTCGAGCAAAAGTTGAATGAAATCCTTAAAAAAGAAGAGACAAGAAAATACAAATTGGTAAATGAAATGGAAAAACTTGCAGATGCGAAAAAAGCACAATACGACATTTGGAAGCTTTTTGAAGCGATGAAGGTAAAATTATCTGAAAAAGTAAGCTCTTTTCTCTAAAGAACTTATGGAAATATAAACCATGGTTTCTTACAAAAGCTGCAGCAAATCTTTCATTGGACTCCTCATCTAAATATGTACTTTTTCGATCCAATAGTAGAGTCGTCAATATATATGCACATTGCTAAATCAATCTGTTTTCTTGCTATACAAGCACATTGCATTCTATTGATAAAGATGGCAGCAGGATCTTGCATCTCCTCCTTTCCAGCAATAGCTTTCCATGTAATTGTACTGCAGATTCAATTTTTTCTACTGATGATAGCTCTGGTATTGAGTGGGAACGTCTAGTATTATAATGTTTATGTTGCTCATGGATTAAGGCCCCATTTACACTATACCAGTTGCTATCGCCGTGTTGCGTCATGGAATGATCTCTATCGGATAGCGCGATCGTTTACACTATACCGGATTGCATTACAAAAATACGGCGTGACTTTCGTATCACCTACAGTGCGGAGTGACTTTCCTTCTATTAGCGGAGCGTCTCCTACATGATTGCTTTGGCATGGTGTGAATGGTACCCCCTATCCGATAGCAAACTTGTGGCACGACGATAGCTATCCATTGTAGTGTAAACGGAGGCAACGTTTAAGTTTCTGTCACCGCTCATTGATTACAGTTAAAGTTAATGTCTCTTACTTCACTTATGTCGCTCATGGATTAACGTTCGTCAATCAAGGATGAACGCTGTTTCCACACTGCGCAAGCTGGCCCAGGTTCGGCCCAATTCTTCGACAACCTGAGCCTGGCCCATACTAGTGTGGACTAGAAAAACTTGGGCTAGGTCTAGGCTAACTTGGCCCAAGGTTTGAGTAGGCTGGGCTCCGATTTTCAAAATGTGGACAGAAGCTTGGACCGAGCCCTGTTTTGATCAGCAATTGCGCAGGCTTAATCCATGAAGGAATGTGGTGGGATATGAAAATTCATGTGAAAACGTTGGACAGCAGAAAGTTTTCTTGTTATTAGAGCACGTTTTTTGAGAAATATTGAGAATCAGTGCATTTGCTGCCGTTCACGGAACATTAGTAGGCATTTGGGCGGATGAAACAGTTCAACATCAACGTTCAACATTTCTTTATCAAAAGAACATGTAGCAAACTCTCAAATCCAGGAAATTTCTCTTTCACCAATATTTCCCCACCGGCAGGCAGTCATGTTTGTTGCTTACATTTCGTGCAATTGCTCGGGTTGCATCTTGGGCTCGTCCCAGGTTTGGGTCTGCATTAGCAATTAATCCATGTAGTGTAGACACAACATACACCTGGGCCGAGCCTAGGCTAGTTTTGTAGTGTGGATAAGGCTGAAGTCGAACTAGAATGTCTCTTTTTTGTCGTCTTCTAACTACTAAAATAGATTCTGTTCTTAGGATGAGACTAAACTGTTTGTCATAGAGTTATAGACCCAACTACTATGCTTTTGAAGCAGGTTAAAGCAAGAAGTCATCATAGATTGCGAACACTCCTTCTGCATAAATGTTTCTAACATTCCATGAATTTGATCAATGTCTTCGCAGTTTAAAGATTGAAGCTCCATTTACTTGGTAGGTAAAGGAATACTGTAGGAAGCTGAGGCAAGCATTGGATGATATGTACAGACCAACGTATGAAGAGTTTCGGCGTAAGCTGAAAGACATCCTTCAAAATGAAAGCATGGAGAGCAAGTGCAGAATAGTTGATGCACTGGCAGAAAATAGAGAAAAGTTTAGAGGAACAGCAGGAGTTTATCAATTCTTTAAGAAATATAAAGTTGATGAATGCAGTGTAAGTATTTTACTGTGCCTAAATTTACTTTGAGATGTTTATGGATTTCCTACTTTATTACCTATAACACTTCAGAGCTCCCTAAAACTCCTCAAATTAACTCCCCTGGCGGCTTATGTATTTTACAGACTTTTGCATGGGCCTTATTGAAAGGAGGGCTCATTTGAGAAGGATTAAACAAATTTTACTTCAGTTTTCAACAATTTTTACTTTTGAAGTCCTTCTTTAAAAGAACTACATCTATGACGCTAAAGATTTTTTGAATGACATACGAGTTGTCAATAATTAGTGGTCCTTAATTGACAAAAAAATAATGTCTTTTAAAAACATCCCACACTTTTTACGCATGTAGCTTTGCGCCCTTGAAATGTTTGATTTGCTTGCATGACGTGGCCTCCAGGAAATGCTCAAGTATGGTGTGGTCAGGCTCTTTCATTACATAATGAGGTCTTGCAACATTTCCTTAAGATAGGCCCGGAAATAAGGAAACATGCCTGTTTTATTTTAAGTGGTACTTCCAAGTCGAGACTAGATTTTGGAACAAGCATTTCTCTATCAATTAGTCATAACTATTAAGCAGAGTAGTCAATAATGAATTAGAGCAAAAGCAGTTAGATTTACTGCCAATAAGTAGCCATAAGTAAATTATGAATCTCTATGCAATTATTTTACTGTATCTCACTCTCAAGGATTCATTAAGTTTGAGACCTATTAAAATGTTTGAGAGAAAATGATAGCTTAGAGAAGAAGAATTGTTATAAAAGGTTTCAAGTTTCTCACAACTTTTGCTTGGCACACAACCCCCTGAGGTTAATTCTTGCTGTTGTTTCTTTTTTGCTTGTTTATTTGGGGTAGTTTCATTTTTATCTATAGGTCATGGGTTAGTCAGAGTCTTTTACTTTGTTCTGTTATGTTTTGCATGTGTGCATTGTAATTGTAACATTTATATACTGTATTTATATATAATAGACTGGGTTCTAGCAAATGACTCAAGTATGCCTTCCTTTTGCAGTGAAAGTAGAATCTCAATAAGAAGGGCCGACTGGAATACTCAAGAAACATTATTAAGGAGAATTATTGTTTAGAAGAAGTAAAATGTCTAGTGTGAGCTGTAACCAAGCTTTACTTTGTGATTTTCAATGTACTTTGTTTTACGTACTTAGTATATTTCTGTGAAGTATTATCATGACTAATAAGAGTAAGTTATAATTCAAGATAAGAGGTTTTGGATGGATGCAATAACTCAATCTTATCGACATACGTATATTTGTTTATCCAGCCCCAGTATTGGGAATATTCTGAGACTGAGAAAGATTTTGGTCCCTACTTTCGACTGAGAACTACATTTAGTTCCTCATAGTACGGTGAAAAATTAAAGTTCTACTTTGTCACCTCTGAAAATAGTATGCAATTTTTCCCGTAACGTTGGGTATTCTCTCTACCTGTTCTTCACTACTTCAGAGTTGTTGGGCCTTATGCATAAATTATATACTAGTCGAGCGATCACCAAACAGAAATCATTCAAATCACCAAGCAATCAAAACATGTCACAATGATTTTCATATTGAACACTTATCATCCAGATATGAGAAATTGTAGTTTTCATTACTTTGTTGACTTGCCTAGTTCTTCACAACGTTTGGTATTGCAAACTTGAATCTGTTACTAACTACTACTACTATTTGTATTACTAGAAGCAATTGATAAAAAAGTAAAATGTTTAAGCTAAGGTTTTCATAATGTTGTAAGATGCTGAAAATTAAGCATAAAAAAGTTTGAAGTTGAATTTTTTTGTTGCTGTTGTTTACTTTATTTTGAGTAGGCTGTTACACCTAGCTTTGTCAGCTAATTTAGGCCTACTATACATGCCGCATCCAGGAATGGGACCCCTAGTTTAACGTCCCTTCCGAAGGACGGCGGAGTGAGCTGCTTTAGTCGTTCATCTGGAGGTCGCCCATCCAGTTTCTGACCGTACACAGCCATGCTGAACTTCAGTTAAGCTGATGGAACTGGTTGGGCCGATTTGCCACTCATCCCGCGTTGTAGAGCAAGCGTTGCTAGCAATTTTAGTGGAAAATGAATTTATAATGCGATTCCTCTAGTATTTTGCAACTTATTTTATCAAAGATTCTAAAGACCCAGCTTTTCCTGAAATGTACAAGGATCATTATCGGACTTAAAGCTTGTTTTATAAAATAAATTTATAACTGAGCTCAAGCTTGGTTGAAATATTTGAAACAGAATATAGGTTAGGTACAATCTAAATGGTAAATATAATACATGGAAAACTGTACGGTGAAGCTGTTGATGAATGATCCACGTAACCTCAAAGTCATAGCAAAACAAGCATAGGATTTGTGATATCATCGAAAAGATCAGCGTCTATGGTGTGAGTCTGCACAGTTACCCAGATCCAGGGACGGATTTGAGAGGCAATTATTGGGGAGGGGGTGTACAAGCAGATGAAATTTTGAAATTACCGAATATTCCGAACAGCAAAAGAGATGAAAGTAAATAAGTTGTGGAAAAAAGCTAGCTTTCTTCTAAATACATAAAATCTGTAAATCTTATAAGGTAAAAGTTTAAGGAAATAGGCCCGAGCGCAGCGAGCTAAGAACTATTTGGGCTCACGCCCTCTGGAATATTGGAAAACATCCTTTTGGCAAGTAGGGCAAGCATTACGTTCATCATTGATCTCTACTTGGAGAAGGGATACATATCCTTATCGTACTCTTTTTGAAACTCGGTGGCTCAGTACATTTAGCCCTATCTAAACTACTCATGTCTGTTTCAGTTTGACCTGATGCTTGTTCATCATAAAGATATATGCGAAAAGATCTCTTCAATGTTTATCAGTAGCGTCATTTTCAGATTTTGGAATTTATATTTTTGAATGAATTCCTTATACAGAAGCTGGAGATTTCTTGCTTTATACAACAACAAACTGAAAAGAAAGGAAGTCTATCACATCTTTTCTATCAGATACAAGATCGATTAAAGGGACCATGAGATCTCCTTCAATAAGCATTTTACTTGGTCAATTTATTAGGCATTTCAACTCGATACCCTTGAGTTCACTTGCTAAGTGTAGAGATAATTACATGTGATTTGTTTTCGAAACGTCAAGAAACAGGTGGCATGAAACATCTTAAGAGACTCATCGGAGATGAACGACTGCTTTCTCTTTTTAATGCGGGCACTATTCGAGTAGTCAAAACACTACAAGGCATTGCCTCTTATTGAATTTCAAATATTGGTAGCTTTGAAGCTCTTGTTGAGCTTGAGAGCAAATCTGATAATAAATATGAAATCGCTAATCTTGAGTTTTCCACCTTCGTACTGAACGTCGAACCAAAAGGCTGCAACTTGGTATAAAACTTTTGCAGAAAAAACAGAATGGCACGAAATTATTGTAGAATTTACTGAATGGTAAGAAAATATTGCAGATTTATCGAATAGAACGAAAACATGTGGCTTTACCCATCCCCTACACCCCACCCCACTAAATCGGTCTATGTCCATATCTCTAAGTCAAGATGGAAAGAGAGCTCCCCTTATGTCCTCTCCCAGGAGTACATTTCTGATTGCTAGTATCTCTGAACTGGAACAGCTATCTATAACAGAACACGCAGACTTACTTCGAAAACGTTTTTAAGACCAATGCAAATTTGCTGCTGATACGGACAATTTTGAGGTTTGTTTTGATATGAAGCATTTAACTATCTCTTATTCACATCTAACTTGACTTGAAGATGATGGATATTGTACAATATGTACCAGCTCAAGCATACTTATCACTGCCACCACACCAGTCATGTAGCCAGGGGGATATGGGGAGCAGTTACCCGTTGTTGAAAAATTTTGCCGGCCCTTGCCCACCCACTAAATATATTGACTTTTGTCCAAATAGAAAACAGTAAAAAATTGACGTAAGATAACCAGTATCAAAGAATGTAATGATAGCAATCTTCTGCCGGGTTGCAATTATTGGTGTTATACCTGTGACAAATGTAATAGCCAGTAGACATATGATGCCAGCAAATGAAATGAAAGCATGAAGTACCGAGAGATATTGAGCAATCTTCACAAGGAAAGCATTTACGGGCGGTCAGTCACGTTTCCAGGAGGAGGCTTAGAGAGCATGGTCCACCCAACTGAAAGATCTTGCCCATTCTTGCTCGCCCATTAAAGAGTTCGTTGACTTTTGCCTAAGCGAAGAAAAATTAAGAAAAAAACTAACAGGAGAGAAGGTGTTAGTAGCTATCTAACGCAAAAGCATTCCAAAATATTTATGTATATGGTAAAGTTCATAAACAGCAAGGACGGATGTCATCAAACTGTCATCAACATGTCCCACGAATTTTGAACAAATTTTGCAATTCGTCCCTAATTTGCTCCTAACAGCCAATCATACAGAGCTTAAAGATTCTTTGTAGTCACCTTTATGCGGTTAGGGACTCAGAGATCAGTATTTTGCAGGATGTAACACCCTAAAGTTGAGAAATTTAGAAAATTCAAGCATAATTGGGTTATAACATCGCCAAAATTAGGTAATTTTTGAAGATTTAAAGTCTATATAGTGCTTGTACATCGGGAGAAAGAAGGTATAGGAAGTATCTACTGTATTTGCAAGAACCAAGGCTAAAATAGCCTTTTCCAGCCATCGCAGAACCTTTGCTTTGAAAGTTTTTGCTTCAAGCCCAACCATTGTGGGATTTTAGTAGACTCTGGATAAGAATGAATGTCTAAGACACTTTCTATAATTCTGGTTAAAGATTAGCAAAATGGTTCTCCTATGAAATACCGTATTTCGAAAAACCAATCTCAAAATAGTGTTTTTCAGCCTTCTGAGAACCTTTAGTTTCAAATTTTTCTCAGGACCCTATGTCTAGCAAATTGAAGTTTCAATAGTCATGCTAGCCTTCCTGCTCCTATCACATATCAATAGCTAAAGAATATTGATTTAAGACATTGGAATGAATAGTGATCGGGGAAAATAGAACAGCTTACTAATTAGACAAATTCAGGTAAACTCGACCTTGCAGCCCTCAATTACAATTCAATTCAATTAATTGTATGCAATTCAGGTAACTTGCCAAAGGGCATTTTACAGCGTTGCATCTTAAATTATTTTCCTGTCCCCATACCCCTTTTCCTGCCTTTGTGGTATTAAAAGGCGCATTGGTTACATTTTAGAGGAAGGGGCTTTACTACTCAACATGCTCTGTCATGCCTACTAGATAAATGGAAAATATCTCTAGATAGAGGAGGGAAGGTTGGCGCCATGTTTCTAGATTTATCTAAGGCGTTAGATTGTTTGAGGCATGATCTGTTCATAGTCGAATTGGAGGCATACGGTCTTAGTCATTATGCATTAACTTTTATTTACAACTATTTACATGCCAGACAACAAAGGGTAAATATTAAAGGTTCCTTCAGTTCTTGGAAAAAACTTTGGGTGTCCCACAGGGCTCTGTCCTTGGACCGATGTTCTTCAATATCATTAGAAATGACCTCTTTCTTTAAATTGCAAAAGTTGGCATCTGGAACTACGCGGATGACACCGCACTATTTACCTCTGACGGGGATATAAGTGGGGTAATCTCAAGATTGAAAATTGACTCAGCTCTGTCTAGCTAATGGTTCTATTACAACTATATGAAGCTGAATGAAGACAAATGCCATCTATTAGCCTTAGGCACTAGTCATGCAGATGCAATTTTAGTCAAAATTGGTAATTCACCTATACAAAAAAGTAAACAGGAAAAACTACTTGGTGTTATAATCGACAACAAACTTACAACTGAGAATCATATCAGTAAACTATGTAAGAAGGTTAGCAATAAACTATACGAAGTTTCTGGTATCAGTCATTTACTAGACCAAGAAAAACTAAGGATTTTAATGAGAGCTTTTATGTATAGCCTGGTTTTAATTTTTCCCATTAGCATGGATTCTTCATATCAGGAAACGTAACAACAACATTAATAAACTTCATGAGTGTGCACTATCAATTACCTATAGAGAGGGACAAAAACTCGAGCTTCGAATCCCCGTTAGAGAAGATTCATCTAAAACTATCCATATGAAGAATTTGAAAGTGATCTTAACTGAACTGTTTAAAACAAAAATTATCAAAACCCTCATGTCATGAGGGAAGTTTTTCCATTGCGTAACAACTCCTATAATCTTAGATACACTAATGAATTCCTGAAGTCTAACGTAAAAACGGTTTCGTACGGGATGGAAACTATACGTGTCAAAGGACCACAATTATGGCAGACATTCCCTTCTCATGTAAAACGCTCCAATTCCCTCAAAGACTTTAAAAGAAAATCAGAAATTAGAATCACTCTGATTGTCATTGCCTTCTGTGTAGACGCTCTATACCATCGCTTGGTTTTTTATAACTTTCGCACTTTTATTGAATTCTGCTAGTAGATTTATCAAATATATTATGATCTTACTCTTTGTGGTTTAGTAGTTTTAGAAGTTGGCTTAGATTAGCTTCATTATCTCTTATTACAACATAGCTGTGTTTAGCGCCAACGTTAAATAAAGTAATTATTTATTATATTCTTATATAGCCAACTCATAGGGTGTGGTGATAAAAGAATTCGTATCGAAGCTCCATTTAGGTATAGATGCCACACCCATCCAGCCTGGCTGCCCCTCCATCTTTTGAAAGTTGGCTTCATGACTGCACCACGCCACTGAGAAGCTTTTATCGACAAGCTAGATGACAACCGACAAGTCAAATGAACACCGACAAGCCCATTGATTTACCGACGACTTCGGAAAGAGTTGGGGTATGACAGCTCACACATCCCCTACTTCGGCACTCCTCTGATTGTACCTACTCTATAGTGTGCAACTGAAATTGTTCTACTTAGTGTGTTTATCTATTCCCATCCTTGGGGAACTAAATTTTCACTCTACTTCTACTTGCAACTTTTACAATAGTCACCAACGAAGAACGTCTCAGTTATTGAACAATGTTAAATGAGTGCAAATCTTGTTTTGTCTTGTTAAACCCTTTCAGTAATTCAAAACTTGTAGAGCAGCGCACATGCCATCACATTTCAAATTCAGTGACTGCATTCCACTATATTTTCTTTTAGGGAGCTGTCAGGTTATATTGCTGGGTATAGGGGTGGAAGACTTTTTGAAACAAATGGAAACATTTGCCTACCCTATTCACTATGCTCAATATTAATTGAAACCCGACTTTGAAATGCTGCAAAAACTTCCTACTCCAATACTATACTGCTACCTCTATCATTTAATTTGCATCAAAAGCTTGAGAGTGCTAAAAACACAGTGTAGATATGAAGGTTTCATCGTCCTTTGAAGAATTAGAATGATAAAGGAAAAGAAGCCAATAAATTTCATCACATGCCAGTACATTAAGGAAAAGACTACGTGACCTTCAGAATTCTGGTATAGGCTACACGGAATGCAGTCAGGGGGAATCAAAGGGCAAATGATTCCTCTCACCCAAAATGGCCATTATCTGCATACAATCTATGCAGTGGCAGGCAAATCCACAAACAGAAGCATAGCGTCTTACTGCTTTACTAAGTAAAAATTGAAATTGTTTGAAGCAATTTTTCCAAGATTGAAAAAGGTTTATGTTTGTTGCACAGCAAAATCAAGACCTCTGAACGCCATATATGCGTGTTATGATGCTCCTAGATTCTAGAGTGGGTAGAAGTTAAGTTAGAAATCATAATAAGTACTGTGTTGAACGCTTCTATATCTATTTACAACCTTCAATGAATTACTGAAGAGCAATGCCTCCTGTCCTCAATTTCTATCAGGTCGAACAGAAAGGGGTTTGGGGGCGTAGTACCCAAGAAAGTTTTAAAAAGCACACCCTTTACTTTGGCTATAAATGCACCCAGTGCCCTTTAAGTGTCATAAATGTACTAGAATAGAAATAAAGAAGTAGTTGCTTCATCTCGCTACTTTGTGACAACAAAATGGTGTAAGTTTGCCGATAGAAATTGAAAATTTGGCTCACTTGCAAACAGAATTTTTGGGTGGGGGCGTGACACCCCCATACCCGCTCTAGGAACGGGCCTGCCCTCTTCGCCTTTTTAATCTTTCCATCTTCAACAGCTACCACTGAGCTGCTTCCTTTTCATCCATAAATCGTACTCCAGCTTCAATCGTAATCATCTTGAATTTTGCCCTTTCGTGTTGCCAATGATACTGTCTAGAAACGTTATACTCTCCAGAGTTAACAAAAGCTGGCATGCAAATGCAAGACATGTTTGTATTGGAATTGTTTTACTGCAGGAAACACATTTGAGTCCGTTGCCGATGAAACTACACGTTTTTTCTTTTATAAAGAATGTAGTTTGAGGCCTTGCTCTAAAGGTTACTTATTTTTGGGCCTAATGTCATAAAATGCTAGTACTAAAAGTTCCTTAATAGTTCCTTAATTTTCACTGCACATATAGTGTCATAAATGTGGTACAGACATAATAAAACATCAAAATTCAGAAGTTTACCTTAAAATTTGGTTAGAAGTCAAGACTAAAGCACAAATGGAGTGGGAAAGAAGTTTATACGTACGTTTTTGACTGTAAATAAATCATATCGGCTTCCTACTTTTTCATTTTGTGCAGTTATAAACATTTTTCAAACTACGGGGCATTTGTCTCAAAACGGGGGCAAGAGATGGGTCTCCGGGGGCAAAGCCACCCGCAGCCACGATGTTAAAAAATGTCCCGGAATTTTTACCAACTTTCTTGCATCACGCCCCCTCACGTGGGCACATCCTTGCCCCTAGAAGATACTCACTAACGTCAAAAGGGCAACGGAAAAGCATGGAAACTTTTTCCCGTTTCGCTTCAGAGTTGCTCCTATTGTAGGGGCTTCCCCCTTTTCAGGTGAGTGTCGGAGCAGTCTTGAAATGCCCAATTACAATCGTTTGTTGTTATGATAATTTAGGGGATTTCTATGGTGATTGCACCGAAGGTACTTTCCAATCTATGATTTTCTATACTTACTCTAAATGTTTACATTTGCAAGGATGTTATCATCTGAGTTGCAGTGACTGTCTAAAATAGTTTTCTAACGTATGCTCTAAGTAAGTTTCATTTACGTATCCACGCTAACGTCATTTTCTGCTAGATGAAATATGAAGTATCTAGGGAAACAGGAACTGGAAGATGGCATCGATTTCGACACATGGCTTAAGGAAGAGAGACCCCCTGAGATTGCAATAATGATTCTCGGTGGCTACGAAGAACATTTGCTGACAGAGGATATTAAGAAGTGTTTACAGGACTGCATTACTAGCGTAAGTCCAATTTAGTATCTCTCTCAGAGATGCGATTCATTAAATGTTTGAGTCAACACCGGCCTAAATCGAAATGCCACTTCAATTGAAAAAGAAACTAATGGATGGGTATGCAACTGCAGTAACTTGGATGAATCGTTAGAAATGCTATTCTCAATTGATTTAGCATTGAAAATGAATAAGAAAGGCCTAGTTTATGCCCACAATGAATTTTTCATAATCCTATTGTGATTGTCCTAACAATAAAAAGCAATGGCTTGGCCTTAACTAACATAGACTATTACCATATGCTTTAGGATTGCAGCGGATGCCAATGCCATACCTATCGCATGCTAGTCCCTTTTTGTAAACTTATGCTCTTGTGAATCAGCCCAAGCATGAGAATGAACTCAGCTTCTTTCCACCAACCAAATATTTACTTTTTTGTCCCGAATAAGCGGGTGCGGGGTTGGAAAATTTCTCACAATGAAATAAGCGGGTGGGAATCCCAATAAGCAGGGGGCTGGAAGGTTGAGCAAGCTGTGCAACAACCAGCACAAATACAAAAAGCCCCACTTAACACCAGTGGAAGCGAATAATTTTCGGAATCTTGACGAATATATTCCATTCATAACATGAGAAATTCAACAAAAGTAGCTACTTTTTGCAGGTTTCTCCTAAACAAATTGAAACTTAAATAAGTAGGGGGTCCCAATGAGAGCGGGGGTGTTGGAAAATTTTTCGAAAAAGGTACACTGGGGGTATGCTTATTTGGGACATAAAAGTGTAAGATAACTAATTAACTCTTTTGGATGTACCTTAAACTCATGAACTTGAACCCTCTGACCTCTAAATCTGATGCTAAGCTAAATATACGATAAATTGAGGAGGAGTGCTACCTGTGGCATAAGGTTTCCAATAGGCCTTGATGTAAGTATCAAAATGTTGGTTCACCCAACATGGTGTTCAAACGATCCAACATTTCACCCAACATAAATATTTGGTAAAATGTTGGGTCGTTCATACAGGCCTTAAGGCCTAATAGCAAGAGAAAACCATTTCGATGTTGAAGACATGTACGAAACTCTGAATAGTGGAGCAATTTATGGAATAATTGTTCTGAGGAGAGATTCAATTAGGCGATGCGAGTTTCTAGAGACAGTTTTCAGTGCACTATTGATCATGTGATATTCACCCACCTCGACGCAGACTCGACTTATAAATCAATTCCGTGCTACTGCCGTGCCATGGCCATGCAGCAAGACAAACGCTGCCGTGCCAGAATCTTAGCTCGAGCTAGAGTATTGGTTTGATGTAGATGTAACACCACTGCCGTGCTAGAGGAAATTTTTTTGGCATGGTGCAACATTGGCACAACGTATAAACCAGGCCTGAGATTGTGAGGGCCTGTCAACATCACTATCATCATCAATTTACTGCAAGGCACGCTGGAGCCATGGGAGGGGGTGTGGTTTTACCTAACAAAATCTCTGCTACTGTATGATTGTATGAAGAATGTAGCATTACGTCAACAGAAAGTTTTGACTTTGTTATCCGCGCCAACAATTCAATGATAGCTGAGCCTGTAAGTTGCTTTCTATTGTACCCTCCCAACTAGAAGAAACTATTCTCTTACCCACCCGCAAGTTCTGGAAGCACACATCGATATATCATGCTCTCTTTAGGGTCTCATGCACCCTCACACTCGACCCTGGCATCGTGTGAGATTGCGCGAGTCTCAAACTGTGATGTGGCCATGGTAGCAAGAGAGGATGGCCAACCCCCCACTCAACGGTGAAATGTTTGGTGTCTGAGAAACGCTTAAGCCAGCAATTAGATCGATCATAGGAAGTTAATTTTAATATAGCAAGTGCAACTGCTCTCTTCATATAAAAGGCATATCTTTATATCCCGCAGTAAGCCTCCCTAATAATTAAAGAGTGTGGTCAAAAGAGTTTGCTGACTCTATCTCTGTTTTCTTCTTCATTGCAGATGCTACTTAAAAGCTGGCTATGACAAGAGGCTATATCCCCGTACGTCCCACTCTCCAGTCGGGAATAGAAGGCGGGTGGTAATTGTAATGATTCTAATCTAGGTTCACAATAATTAGCACGTTTGATTTGGAAGCCATAGAAAATATTTCGAATTCAATTCAATATAAATCAAATCTAAATAAAACATTGAAAAAGAGGTTAAATAAAAATGTGGGCACAATAATAAATCAATTATAAAAATGTAGTCTCAATGAGAATAATACATCCCTCCCTTGATAGAGGGTAATTTAAACCAACAAAATTAGCTAAACTGTGGACCATTGTCGGTGTAAATACGTTTGGGATAGCGAAACATAGTGATAACTTTATGCAAGCTGTTAATAACAGTCATAGAGGTGATAGACTTTAGAAGTGTGGCCACCGGATAGCGAGGTCTGTAACCAATTATAAGAAGAATATGTTGTCCTGTAGAGCACGGTTCTTGTATATCAACAGCAAGAGTGTGCCAACCATACTAAGGATTTCTGAAATATTTAGTGGCTGATAGTTCAAAGATGAAGGTACTGGAATTTGGCAAGCGTGACAAGAAGCAATCATAGATTTGACATCAGAGTCCATGGAAGGTCACCATACTTTTTCTCTTAATAAGCTTTTAGTCTTGCTGATTCCTTGATGTCGTGCATGTGTAAGTTGTAAAATTCTATCTTGTAGCTTAGTTAGAATCATAATAAGGCTTCCTTTTAACAAAATTCCATCTTTGAGAGACAATTGATGTCGTACCTGAAAGAATGCTTTTAGCAAATTTGATTTGTCAGCCCATTGGCCTGATGTAATATAGGATACAACTCTGTAGAATGTCATCGGACTTGGTTGCTGTTGGAATTTGCTCTATAGAACATGACAATGGGATTGCATTATGGGCAATCATATTGATGAAGTCTTCTGCTGATGAATCACTGTTCAGACAATGAACTGGTGGACAAGAGAGATAGTCCAACATCATGTCAGTTTCAGGTATGTGTTGGATATGGAACTGATACGCTTGTAGTCGGAGCATCCAGCATTGAATGCAGAGATGAGGATTTGAATTTACTGCAAAAATGTGTATGAGCGGCTTGTGATCCGTCAATATTGTTAACTCTCTGTCATAAAGATAATGGTGGAAATGTTGACAAAAGAATGTTACTGCTAATGCTTCTCGTTCTGTTTGACCATATCTTTGTTGGACTGGATCAAGAGCATGTGAGCCGTATGCAATTTGTCTCCATGTGCCATCATCTTGCTCTTGGATGAGAATTGCACCAGGCCCTATTGAACTGGCATCGAAAATTAGCTTAGTATCTGCATTTGGATTGTAGAAGGCCATTACTTGAGCACTGACAAGGCTGCTTTTCAAATGATCAAAAGCTGATTGTTGTACTGAACCCCAAGTGAGCCTTTGATTCTTCTTTTTGAGAAGTCTTAAAGGTGAAGTGATTGTGGAGTAGTTTAGGATATACTGTTTTCAAAAATTGTTCATTCCAAGAAATGACCTTACACCAGGTGCTGTTGTAGGTGGAGGCATTTTCATAATAGAATCAATGCGACTTTTTTGAGGTGAGATTCCCTTGTGTGAGAGCTCATGACCAGCAAATACAAGATGATCTATACAGAACATACGCTTGTCTTTGTTGACTTTGAGGCTTGCTTCTCTTAGGCGTGCTAGGACCTAGTTGATACGACTATTGTGTTCCTCTTCTGTGGTACCTCATACAAGGATATCGTCGCTGATATTCTTTCCACCTGGGCACCTGCAATCGCACCTGGACACCCTGCAATCACACTTTCAATTTGCCTTTGGAAGCACTCAAATACACTTGAAACGCCATACATCAATCTTTTATATCGAAAGAAGCCTTTGTGAGTGGCAAAGGTAGTAATATATCTGCTATTTGGATGAAGCTCAAGCTGGTGATACCCTTCTCTTAAATCTAACTTGGAAAAGTATTTTGCACCATGCAATTCAGTCAATATGTCCTCAACCTTGGGTTTGATCTGCCTTTCACGAATTATGGTTTCATTTCCTCGTCTCATATCTAAACAAAGACGGATTTTGTTGTCCTTTTTAGGGACAGCCACTGTGGGATTGACCCAACTAGTAGGACCATTTACCTGCTCAATAATTTCCAGCTTTTGAAGGCCTTCATGCTCTTCTTCCACTTTCTTTCTTGTGTGAAACGGAATTCTGCGGATTGGTCGTTGCGCT
Organism: Cassiopea andromeda; assembly: GCA_018155075.1. Taxonomy (NCBI): domain Eukaryota; kingdom Metazoa; phylum Cnidaria; class Scyphozoa; order Rhizostomeae; family Cassiopeidae; genus Cassiopea; species Cassiopea andromeda. The sequence goes on along the minus strand of WIPJ01002935.1, from coordinate 151,232 downwards.
GGAGTAACATCAGAATTGATGGTGCTCTCTCATTCAATGCGGTCAAAATATGAAAGTTCTAAAAATAAATTTTGATGACATCATCACTAATGAACACTGTTGCATTATTTCGTCTTCCACAAGATTCTCATTGCTTACCACCTTTGGTGAAATGACTATTATTACCCCAATGCATAACTACAAGTTGAGATGAAGTATGATTGATGAATGATTTATGTTTTCATTAGAGGTACAAAATTTATTCAAAGAGCAATGAATCCTGTATTGCATTTCCTTACTCCCGCTGTCTTTTCAAGCCAAAAATGATCTACTTCACAATATACGTTACACCTAATAAAATAGGGTAAATAACTCAAGCAACAGCGTTCAGGCAAAATGTTGTGTAAAATCACTAATGAACAAAAAAGCACTAATCAGGATTAAAAACTTCCTGAAGGACTTCAATTTTAACGCTATCTTTTAGCGTTTTCATCCTGTCTTTAGTCTTTTATTTGCTCACTTTTATTTTTATGTAGGTGCTTCATTGATAGCAGAAATAAGTATTTCAGAACAAGCAAACCTGTTGAAACATGAGTTTTGTACAGTGAAAAGAAAGTTTTGCCCAGTCAAAAGTAGGTTTTTTACAGCCAAAAGTAAATCTTGTCTGGCACTTATAGGCCGCCGTGGAAGGCAGGTCGATGCAGGCATCTCTTTAAAAATTTTCGTAAAGCAAAGCGTTTCTAAATGAAAAATTGACTAGCCATGTTTTTAGATTTTAGGTAAATTCGATTGCTACCTGGTACTACGTGGATCTAATGTTGGTGTCACAAAATTAATTGGAGAAATCTGCAGCACCAAAACATTGAGATGGAATTATGGCTTCACCAGCAGGAGCATTGGCTTACTTCCTGAATCATTTTCTAAAGATGGGAAAAAGTATGACCTATGTGACCAGGTATATCTTTATATATAGTAGCATGTATTTTATGTAAGTTAGCGCCTAGCAAATATCCATTAATACAGTGGTTGTACGTGGAAAATCTAGTAGGTGGGACACACTGAAATAATGATGGGATATCTAGCACCCATCAAGCCCCTTAAATGTGCAGCCTGGAGAAGTTTTGCTCCTTACTGGCGTATCCTATTCTTGGTGAGGGCCTAGTCAATTCACATTTATCTTGTGCTGACTAACGATTAAAGCAAAATGCTGAGTGTAGCTCAGCGGAATATGTTGTCAAAGGCTGGGTAGGGCACATTCACTGATCTCAGTGGTCACATTTCATCATGTCCCGCTTGGTCAACGTCATATTCACTCACAATAGAGTTTTAACCAAATTAGGTAGCAGCTCGAGCTCAATGCCCATTGTACTAAGGGCTCTATCTTGATCAATTTTCAGATTTGAGTTTGATTTAGTGGAGCAAGCTGAAATGTGCCCCGAATGAATGCAATAGGCTCTGCTGTTTGTAATACAGAAGCAGCGTGGGATCACTGACGAAATTCATAAAGATCAAATGATTGACTGGATTATTCGCTATTTGAGGTATTCCCTACCTTTACATAAAATGCTAAGATAGGGGTTAAGAGACTATAAGACACTGTTACAAAACAGACCTCAAGCCCAGGGGTGTAAATATTGGAGGGTGTGGTGTGTGGTGTGTGACACCCCCTCCCAATAGTTGAAAATCAACCATTTTGTCGAGCAAAAGCCAAACCAGATGCTGTCAAATGTCGAGCAAAAAATAGTAATAAAGTAGTAATCTCTTAATTTACCGCTTTATCAAAAGGCTTTTACAAGATAATAAGACAATTTGTTACCCGATATTCTCTTCGCCTCAGTCGGCGAATAATATTCACTGCCCATAGTTGGCGCTTCTCAAAGATAGCATTGCTTCGTTCTCATTATGCTAAATAACAACATTCTCTGTTTGGAATTGTTGCTCCGCAAATGGCAGAGTCCTCAATGCATTCCATGTAACCCATGCCGAGTGTATCCGACGCAGACTATGCCATTTTCTCGGCGTACTGGCGTGGTATAGCTTAATTTATAGCGTTTTCCTATTGACGTGGGAGATCAAAAGAAAAGGCTGGCGTTGCTTTTCCTTTCTCGGCATAGGTCTTCAAAATTCAATGAAACCAGGTGCACAGAGGCGGTTGTAGAAAAAATTGTGACAGTCGCCATTTATGACCACGCAAATTTGACCACACCCAAGTTGCCTATTTTGTAATGCAGAAAAGGGTTCGGATATCTCATTCTATTCTCATTGCAATGCCACAATAATTCTAACATTATGAATCCTAACCAAAAAAGTTTTCATCATTTAAACAGTAGTACAATTTTATACATGACGCTAACTTTGTTCTGCTTGTGGACACTATTCTGTAAGAAACACTATCATCTTACTATGAGGTTCACAAGGAAGGCAAATGCATCAACTACCTTTCTAGAATATGCCAGGCCAGGAGAAAACAGACACACAACTATGTAAAATCCTATGGTAAATATTTTATATTGAGTTATGAGGCAATGAAAACTTGCCACTTTGCTCTCTTTTTTCATTGTTTTATCATAGCTTTGTCCTTCATACTAAATTACCCTTGCTTGAATATGAACCTAAAATATCTCAACAATGCAAATCATTTAACTTTGAAGTTGGAAATGTTTAAGTTACATTTTCATTGGGTCCCTCTATAAATTCAAATGCCTTTGTAAATGGCACTTCTTGCCTCTTTGTAGCTTGGCACTTTGAAAAGAAAGCTTAGCAACATAAACTTTGAAAGAATATATGCTGTGAGATGCAATCCATACAACAAGACTAGCATTAAATGGTTCGGTTTCTAAGATCCCAAGTCAATGGGGGTATAGCCCAAATGGCCAAAGGAATTATGTCCCTTTATTTCTCAGTACTATTTTTCTTGGGAGAATAGCAGAATCACACAAAAGAAGAGCAGAATTTTCCTGTGCATCAAGAAAAAGATAGATGATAGGTAATCCCAATATACTAGACAAAGCCATAATGCCATGACGAAATGATGCCATCTTCCAATTCTAATTTTTTCAAAGCTTTATTGCTTATATACTGAGCATAGAAAGATGACCTCTTATCCATGAAACATATTACTTATATCAAAAGATGCTTGAAAGAGCATTACTTCTGAGAGACTGTTTGTGTGCTCATTTGAATTTAAATGTTTGAAGTGGGATCAAGCTTGTCGTATGACTAAAGTATATGATCTATTCAGTTTCAAACAGCTTATTCAAGAGCCTACAAGGGTTAGTTTAGCAACTTCCTCATTCATCAATCACATTGCAACAATGTGCACTAAAAATATTGTTGATGCTCGGGGTACTGACAGTCTCAATGAGTGATCATTATTTAGTATATTGTCTTAGGAAGTTGAATGGAGCACGTAGGAAACATCACAAAGTGATCAAAATGAGGTTTGTACTTACTTTGTACTTAAGGCACGAGAGCTTGACATCACTTGACGTCCACTGTGGCCTGCCCCCGCACGATTCTTCGCCATTGAACCCAATTGGATGCCAGATCTTGTATAATAGAAGTGCTGTTGTTGTGACAGTTCACGGATCCATAGGAGTGTTTCAGAAAACCAAGGTCCTTTTGAATGGTACTGTCCCATGTGCATTTGGAGGCATTGCATGTGCAGCGCCAGTCGTTGGGCTTAGGGTTACACAAGATTGATCCACACAGACATACGGGCAACATCTCCTAACATGTGAAGTCTTCGAAGGCGTATGACATTGTCTATGGTCGGTTGGCGACAGCAGACTTCTCGAATGTCCATGTTACACAGGCGTTGCAGGCAAGAGACACCAAGAATCGCACATAGCGTGTACATTTGGAAGGTTTCTAGTGTCATGAGGTCTGCCTTGGTTATTTTCCAAGTCTCTGAGCCGTATAGTAAGACAGAGAGCACTGAGGCATTGAACACTGTCATTTTCAGACCCAAAGATAAGTCTTGTCAGTTGAAGATTCTATGTTTTAGCTGTTTGAATGTTATTGAGGCTTTTCCGACATGGGCCGACATTTCATCCTTTGCTGAGGTGTGCCGGGATGAGATACCAGTTCCAAGATAGGTGAAAAACTCGGTCACCTCGATTGGTTCACCGTAGACTATTAGGTTTGGCTGTTGGCTTAGATGGAAGTAGATCACTTTGGTCTTGGCCGGTTTGAATTTAAGGCCTAGCATTTCTGCCTTTTCGCTGATGCGATCCAACAGATCTTGACATGATGCAGAGTCAGGCTGCAGTATTACAATATCATCGGAGTATGAGAGTTCTTGGATCCAGTCCACCTGGCTGCAAGTGACCCCATCAGCAGGAGAAAACGATTTGGTCAAAATCCAGTTTAACACAAGGTTGAAAAGTAAAGGGGACAGAACACATCCTTGCCTGACACCAGTAGATATCGGGAAAGGGGCAGAGCATCCATATTTGGTGCGTATGCAAGAATTTGCCCCGGAGTACAAACTGGTATTAATGTCAGTAATCAGGGTAGGGACCCCGCATTTCCTTAACACGTTCCACATTGAGGCCCTGTGCATGCTGTCAAACGCAGCAGCAAAGTCAATGAAACACGTGACAGTTGGTTGCCCATGCCATAGGCGGTGTTATAGACAGCAGCGAAGCGTGAATATTTGGTCAACACATCCCCTTCCAGTCCAGAACCCCACCTGCTCATCTTTGATGGTAGACTCGTATAGGCATTCAAGACATTTTCTCAAGATGATCGTCAATATCCTTCCCCTTGATCGATAGCAATGTGATACCACGGTAGTTAGCGCAATCTTGCTTACTGCCTTTCTTGTAGACAGGAACAATGATTCCATCCTTGAAGTCTTGTGGCACAGAACGCTCAGTCCAAATCATTGACAAGAAGTCACGAATCAGGATGAGATACTCGTCATTTAAAGCTGTTATCACTGTGGCAGGTATATACAGGTCCCTGGTGACTTGCGCCGCTTGAGTGAATGCACTGCAGCTTTCACTTCGATGAGGGAAGGTGATGATTCATTGACAAGAGAAGAGGCAGCAGGCATAATACCCTGTACGGAGGTGTCATTAGTTGTAGGGTTAGGGCGGTTGTAGAGACCTGAGAAGTGCTCAGCCCAGTGTTGCGTTTAGAGCTCATCGTATTTTATGACTAGCCCGTTTTGGTCGAGTATAGTTGTTGGTGGGGCCGACCTTCCACAACCAGTTAGCAGACGAATGTTAGCATACACGGTGCGGTAATCGCCCCGAGCAGCAGTTTGTTGCATATCACCTGCACGATTTGTCAGCCATGCCTGCTTGTCATCCTTTAGTGATCGTTTGATTCTGTGAACAAGGCCAGAGTGCAGCGGGCGGGAGTGTGTGGCGTGCAGTTGTTCAACTAACTGCAGTGTAGTATCCGATATCCAGGGTCTAGTATTACGATGTAGTACCGGACAGACTTGGCACATGGTGCCATTTAGGGAGGTCTTCAGGTTGTCCCATAGTTCGTTTGAATTGGATATTCCTTCAGAATCGGCTAGGGCAGAGAATCTGTTGTGGAAAGAAATGTTGAATGCAATATTTTTCTACTCCACATTAAGACACAAGAGATCCAGGGGTGGGGACCTCTGTTGGGAACGTTGAACCCTTAAGCGCAGCTTGATGCGGGCTACCACCAGTTTATGATCAGATTGAATGTCGGCACGCGTGTACACGTGGATGCCATTAACAATGCCTCTATACGAGCGGTGCTCGAGGACGTGGTCGATTTGCTTCTTAGTGTGCCCGTCGCGAGAGAAAAATGTCAGCTTGTGACAGGTCCTATGTCTGAACTGTGAGTTGGCACAGACAAGGCTGTTAGACAACACAAATGATAGCATTCTGACACCATTATCATTGAGAATCCCATACCTGTAAGCTCTGAGGCAGTCGTTCCAACCATCGGTGTTATTCCCCGTTTCAGCATTCATGTCACCGGCAATAATAGACACATTCCCTTTTGGTATGAGATTAACACAGTCTTGTAGGTCAGAGTAGAACTGATCCTTTTGAGCAGGGTCGTAGCATTTGGTAGGGGCATAAGCCGCAATTATTGTTACTCGCACAGTTCCTTCAAGTTCCAAGACTGCCAAGTGATCAGAGATAGGGGAGAAGTATCACACATGAGGCGTACTGTCAGTTGACAGCAAACGCAACACCATTGTGGTGTGTTGAACCACCGGAGAAATATAGTTTGTATGCAGCTTCATTATCAGAGGAGTTAATAATCATTTCACCAGAGTCATTAAGGCATGCTTCCGTGATCACAGCAATATCGACACCGAATCGGATCAGTTTGTTAACAAGTAACTCGGGTTTTCCAGGGCTATTAAGGTGAGAACATTCCAAAGCCTGATAGAACACATTCGTTTAGGAGCAATTAGCTTTTCGTCAGTTTTCCCGGACACGGTAGCATTAGAAACTTGATTCATATGGCGTAGAGTCATGTAGGCTTGTTTGGCTGGGTTTTACGGGGCTCGTCACACCACCAACTGTTGCAGGCCAACAGCAGCCATGTGTCTTGTTACTTAGCCAGACACCGGTGCAAGAAGAGTGAACCCTTCCGTTCCCAGTGCTGTTCCCAGTCTGCTCCTCGGGGGGGCATTATCAGATGTCTTGGACAAGGTATGAAACCCGAGCACCCCAATGTCGGGTCTAGGACCTTCTACTGGGGGTCGGCCTAGGCCGGTTACGAAGCCTGCAAGTGAGCAACACCACACGATATCCTTCAGCAGATCAAAATGAGGTCCATGAAAAGCTTTGATGCAACTGCTTTTCTCACTGATGTGTCTCAAATTAATGGGGATAGAATAATGAGTAGACCTATTAACATAAATATGCTTGTTGATGAGTGATCCGATCTTTTCCATGAATATTGAAAAACATGCTCCAATTAAGTCAATGCGGATTTCTGAAATATATTGTCCATGGATTAACAAGGATCTTAGGGGGCTCATCAGGGAGAGAGATAAAATGATAAAAGAAGCAGTTATACACAATTCCCCTCCTCATATGGAGTCCTACAGAAGAATTCGAAACAAGGTTAATAGAATGAATATCAATCTTAAAAGACAGCACTTCTCGGAAAGAATGATCCAAGCTGAGGGTAACATGGAAGAGACTTGGAGGAAAATCAAACAATTTTTAAATAAGAGATCTAAGTCTACTAATATTGATCTAATAACTGATAAGGGCACTGAAATTACCACTAAGAAAGATATCTCCATTGTAATTAAATAATATTTCTGTTCTGTTGGTAGAGACCTCGCAGGTAAAATTGATGAATGCCCTAATCCTCTACTTTCAGGTGAATATGACATCAATCCACTATAGAGTACTTTTGTCGCTAGTTCAATCCAAGCACAGCACGTTAGTGAAGTAATTGGTAAAGTAAATTGTCAAACAGATTTGGGAATGATAACATTTCCAGCTACTTCTTGAAATTGACCTTTCCCGTATATCAAAAACTCCCTTGTTCTCTTGCTTAACACTTCTTTACAATCAAGTCATTTCCCAGATAAATGGAAAATTGCTAGGATCACACCTATTTCTAAGGAGGGTTGCAGGGCATGCAAAAAAAGCTACCGGCCTATATCTGTTCTTCCGGTTGTTACCAGGCTATTTGAGAAACTTGTTTTTGACCAACTCTACAGCTACCTCACCATAAACAATCTAATAAATTGGAGTCAATCTGCTTATAGAAAGCTTCATTCTACAACCACCTGTTTAATAAAAAAACACTGCACCTCTGGGATAGTTCTCATTGACCTTAAGAAAGCACTTGACACAGTGGATCATGCCATACTATGTCAAAAATTAGAAGATCATGGCCTTCAAATAAATGAGTTATTGTGGTTTAACTCTTATCTTTTTAATTATGAACAGTTTTGTAGAGTTAGAGGCTCTGACTCTGATATTGACAACATTGATGCAGGTGTTCCACAAAGGTCTTGCTTAGGGCCTCTGTTATTTTTAATGTACATTACCGACCTTCCAAAAGTTGTTAATGCCTCCACTGTCTTCATGTACGCTGATGACACAAGCCTTACCTTTCAATCTAAAGGTATTTCTCAACTTAATCAAACCATAAATGATGATCTCAAACACCTTGATTTATGAATGTAAGGAAATAAGCTATCGTTAAATGTGTCCAAAAGCAAGTCAATGCTTATCTGCACTAAAACAGAGCATCAAAAACTTAGGACTACAGGGGATAATCTCTGCTTAAATTTTAGGGGGAACGACCTAGATGTGGTGCAAAAAGTGAAGTACTTAAGAGTACAAGTAGATAAAGCCTTGACTGGGAGGAACAAATCAAGGTAATCTCTTCAAAGGTATCAAAGGCTTTGGGTCTTCTAAAGCACACTAAAACTTGTCTCCCAGAGTCTTCTTTAAGATCACTATGCTATAGCATAGTTGAATCAAATTTTCGCTATTGCTGTTCTGTGTGGGGATGCAGTGGCTCAAACAAAATTTTAGAGCTGCAAAAACTGCAAAATAGAGCTGTTAGGATACTGAAAAACAGCGCTTTTGATGCCCCACGTAGCCCAATTATAAAGAAACTCGGGTGGATGAAAATAGCTGATGTCATCTCTTTTGAGTCCAATTAGTTTGTCTTTTAGTTTTTAAATAATCAGGCTCCTCAATATATTTGCAACTTCTTTCAAAGAATCTCTGATTGCAGCTCACGAGACTTGAGAAATACTGCAACGAATCTAAGGCTCACAATCTTCTTCGATTGGACAAAAAGCTTTTCTTACCGCGGAGCCACGTTATGGAATAACCTTGCAATTGGTATTAAACAGGCACCCTCCCTTTCAGTTTTAAAGAACTGGCTTCTCTTAGATAATTAACGTGATTAGGATTTTAATCATTTCCTTTCACTTCTACTGTTACTTCTACTTATACCTAGAAGTTTGTATTTTAATATCTACCTTTTCCGTTATTTTTCAATTTACTTTAAGTAGCTAAGGGGAGGGCTCCTTGGAAATCAGCTTCATTACTGAAGAGTGTCCCTTCTTACAAATCTTAAATGAAATGAAATAAATGAAAGGATTTGGATATATAGTTATCTGGACACAGTTACAATTTTAAGGAAGAGAGATCTCCTAACACTGGACGAACGTCTTCTCATCCAGTATCTTTGAATGACCAGCCATTGTAGAGAAGCTTTTTATATACTTCAGCCTTGTATATTATTTTGTTAAAGATGCTACAATTTTTAGTCTATTTGATCGATTATAAACTGAAAATATGTAGAAGAATGTCGCCTAAATGCTAGTTTCCGGAATATCTGTGAAAAAATTGTCATGAATCCACAACCGCTTGGAATTGGAAGCTCAAATTTTCAGAGTTTGTTAGGTTTAGTGCTATCCAACTCTTGTGAAATTTTCAAGAAGTCCCTAAGGTAAGGGTGTCACACTTTGGATGATTTGACATGGAATAACCCATATGAAAATTACTTTAATCTACTATTCATTATAAGCTACTTTTATTATGCCTACAAAAACGCTTTGAATAGTTTATATCATTTTCAATTAGATTTTATGTATTTAATGTTGATAAAAATTTTTCAAATGATATACCAGAGTCCATGATTTACCAGAGCCCATCATCGTTAAAAATACAAACAATACTATCCGCACAAACCAGATTGAAAGTGTTGAAAGTGACCATCATTATAATTCCAATGATTGTGAACATCAACAACTTTTTGCTGAGGAAGCATTCCAAAGGAATGAAGATAAATTGCAGTATCTGATGGAGAGCTAATCATTGCAATCCAATGTGTATCAGTTCCTTCATGTAAATCTAGATTAATAATATAACAGGCAAGATTTTTTGGAATTTTTCCTTTGAACAAACTTTTGTCTTTGAATTTAAGTTTCTCACCAAATTAATTGAATCACTAGTACTTACTGCTTTATTTATAAGATTTTCCCCAATAATTGAATATTCCTGAATGGGAACAATTATTAGTTGGTTCTCCAAACTAGCCATTGATCATTACACATTGAATTATTCATACCTCACGAAGCTGTTATTCCATTGCCACTATTGCCACTTCAATATTGATTTATTCTTAAATCTAGTTCAATGGCTTTCAACCTTTCTGCTGGAGCGGAACCTTAAGGCAATATCCTAGTGACTTTAGGAACCCCTGCTCATGTATGTGCAAAAGAGAATTGAAAATTACTGTCGATCATAGTATTTTTGCAACTTCTAGCAAAAGCTCTGGCTGCAATGGCGGAGCCCTAGTGTTCTAGCCAAGTTGAATTTTTTTTCCACCAAAAATTTCTGTATCCAATGGAATTCCAATACTGGCTGCCAACGCTCCCAATAGCTTTCCTTCCTGTTCACGAGATAATTTTATTTGAAATGAATCTCATGAATGCGTTGCTTGATTCATCGAACTCATTAGTTTCCCTGTCCAAAAGTTATTGAATAGAACACGAAATAAAATAGTGAATTACATCCAGTGGCATCAAAATACTTCCTCCAAACAATTTATTAAGTTGAAGTGACTCCAATGCACTTCATATTCCTAGAAGTAATCTTACCAAAGATTTTTATACCACTTTTCCAATAGTAAAATTCTTGTAACAGCACATTTTACCAATCTAGCTATTGATCCAAATATGCATTTATTTTTAGCCTAAGTGAGCATTTGATAATTTGAATTGAAGTCTTTTCTAGATTATTTTACACTATAAATTTTATTCATCTGTGAATTAGTAAGTGCCAACATATCTTATCCATTGAAATCAGAATTTGATAATCTAGTTTTGTTTGGTTTTTTGGTTTAATAGTTGCAGTTACTGATTGAAACCACCTTATAAAGATACCTTGGTTTCAATTGATCCAGCTTGTAAAATTTCATTTTTGCTTATATCAATATAAAGTTATCCTTATAAGATAAAAGCATATAATCAAAAATTGATTTGAAAATATTTTTTATTATGAATTGAATGAATTAAAATTATAAAATGTAAACAAAATTAAGTTCGTCTCCTAGTGCTTCTCAAAAGAAATCTATTGCAAACTGTTGATTCTAGCTCAATATTATTTCAGTATGTACAATACTGTATAATTTGCCATTTGCCCATGTTTTCTTAATTTAACATAAACTTTATTTGAATAAAGTTGTTATTTGGATAAAAATTTCATATGGTGAGCATTTTCTGCCCTAATGTTTAGCAAATAGAAACATTGTGTATTATTTTTCAATGTTCATAACATATTTTGAATTTCTTACTTTTTCAATATTGTGTTTAGTTTCACTATTCATACTTACAACTACAACAAACTTTTACTATATACTGACCATCTGTTTTCCTAAAATAATGATTAATTGCTATTTGATAAAAACATCCGTAGTTATTTGCTACACTATTTTATTTTAATCCTCTTTTAACAAATAATATTTTTATGATTGTACTATCATTATGATTCAATGGTAATACATTTTTATTAGCTTTGAGAAAGTATCAATTATCAATTATCGAAGTATTAGAATGAAAAATTTAGGTTAGTTAGAACTGGCCATATCTCTAGAACTAATGTCCCACATCCCCAAATAAGCATATCACTGCCTGTAATGTGCATAACTTACATTAACATCGAAAAGTTTCGGACAAAAAGTTTCGGCATGAGACCTTATCTGAAATTTTGTTTGTCCTAAACTTTTCGTTCGCCGAAGTTTAAAAATGCCTTTTCCTTTAAGCCCATGTATGGTGTCAGAATGGCTCATGATGAGTACTGAGAGAGACTGAGGGTAGTGTAGATGATCGCCCTCTCTTGCCAGGCATTTCTGGTTAGCACAAATTCCACAACAGCGATTGTTATGCTTCGCAACTATTCTCTGCCTTACAACGTAATACGGCAATAAGCACAAAGCAGACTGACTAAAATACTCGTGTACAGAAGCTGTCTAAAGTTGAAAATAGAACAAAACAGAATTTCTCCATCCATACTGAGGAATATAACAGTTTTTGATAAGAACTTGCGATTGTAACGCATACATGCCCACAGATTGCGGTCAGACATCAAGCCGCGCGTGCACATGTTCTCACTTTTGAATAATACGCATTTTCATGTAATCAAAGGTGAAGTTTGCCAGTGCTTTGCGCTAAAAATTTTCTTGCATTCTTTGAAGGGATAAATTACTTGTTGCTCTTGTTCTATGTCAATTCAAAAATGGCCACACCTATGTATTATCCAACTTCCACAGCATGCCCCCTCCCAGCATTGCAGTTCATGGGAACGTCGCCAATGATACACAGTGGCAGTATTGCGATAGGTAGTGTGTGAAATAAAGAGGAGAAAATGCGCCTAGCATGCTATGCATTAGCTATCAGCAAACTTGCATTGCTGTTGCACAATTTTCATTCTTTTTTCGTTTCTCTATGCAGCATTGTTCTGGTTTCTAGCAGTTAAAAAGGCAAGCTAAAGCAGCATTGATATAAGTGCCGAAAACATAAGATATTGGCCAAAATTTTGTCCGAAACAGGGAAGTTATTGTCCGAAAGTTTTTCGTGCGCAGGCTAAAAGTGTTGAAGTTTTCGATATTAATGTATAACGTATAATTTATTGTGATATGTTGTACATAACTTCAATGTCATGGAGGAAACACTTCCTGTATTTGTAATAGTATTTTTGCATAGCTGAATACCATTATGATTTATAAACCAACAGAAATGAGGGAATAGGTGCTAATAAATATTTGTACTCACGATCCGTTGATGTTTTGTAGATAAGATGTGCTTTAAACTAATTGCTTTTTAATTATATCACTTTAGGATCGCTCGAAAATTTATTACGAGAACCTAGAAGTTATCTCTGAAGGAGAGATTGAAAGAAGAATTGAGCTGAATCCGTACCTTAATTTTGGCATTCTTGCTCAGAACGGAAGTGCTTTGAAGATTGAAGAACACATATTGGGTAAATACTTTAAGCTTGTAACTTCAAATTTTTATCTTGATCAGATTTTCCCATATGACAAAAACTAGAGCAAGTCATTTCATTAAATTAGATTTGCAATAAAGCTGCAGATATGCAGCAATGCTTTCCGAATGTGTCAGCTTTTTTGCATGGCAATCCTAGATCCTGGCTTAGGATCTCCTGGTGGGATAGGTCTAGTGAAGGTGGGGTCCCGTATGATTTCGTACGTAAGGGAGTTAGCATGTGTATGTTACACTAAAGTGCATACTCCAAACCGAGGCCTGAAGCAACCATCGGCGATGACCACCATCATGAATGCATGGCAGAAAGTCTTTGTTGCTGTTAGTGGACTATATAAAATAGTAATCGATCCTGAAAAGATAGTTCTCATTGCATTTTCCTGGTTATTCTTTTTGTTTATTAATTGGCCTACGTATGGATGCCTGAAAAAGATAGCTATAGCAGCCACTTTTTCAATTTTCACCGGTGCACATAGGAAGTGGCTTGAGTGCCATTTACATTTTAAAGCTTTGATGCTGGAAAGTGCAGTATATCGCGAATTTTTTCAAGGTAGCAGTTCTGTCGACATTTTCTACTCTTTTTCGAAAAGCAGGGTGTTGAGGTAGCATAAGCATGAATCCCCAACGCGTATAACAGATGCTAGTAATGTAAGTCTAAAGCACTTTTTTGTATTGCAGGTGCCCGACTTGTCAAAGTCTTTGTATAAAATTGGTTAAGCTCTGGATACATGCTAGGTCGCTACCTTAAAGTAAAGCTACATGTGTGACGAACATTTAACATTCACTAGCTATGCTATCTCTTTTGGACAGCACTCCCTTCAAGGCATAACTTTCCTCTCTATTTCACCTCTTTAAAGTGTAAGTTTCGATTGGTCAAATGAACCTAGTTATGGCAAGATGCTAGAATACAGTAGGTATCCTATTCAAAAAAGAGCTATGATACATGCTATATAGGTAGCTGACAAAGAGTGCAATAGGTATCTGGGTTTACTGTCTTTACGTTATGCACACAGAAACAGTACAAGATGCAGAATTAATAGAATTATCATATAAGATTAGTGCAAACCATATTAAATGAAAACAACAAAAAATTGATAGAGTAGGCAGTGAAAAGCATTAGCTGCCAGAATAGTAAGCATAATAAGTGTTGCATGTTGAATGTCCCAACTTCGCACTAGGGATGTAGGAAGCCTTCAAAAAGTGGGAAAACTTACGCATTCAGAAGCACCCTCAACAAGCACAACAGAGCAACTGTGTAAACTGAACAGCGGCACTTCATATACAAATTGTGAAAAGTAGGGGCATGCCATCCCTGGCTCATACATCCATGCTTTACATTATGAATACATTGGAGGTTACTGTCATCCAGATATGCAAAAAAACTTTGAGGTTATTGAGAATATGTTTTCAACAACAATTGGGTAACTGCTTCACTTCAAAGTTAATGAGATACTGATTAGAAATTACTGTTATATAAACAGATACAATCTTTTATTTTGAGTTTTGAGATGACAATAACTCCATCTTGTTGGTTACAAACACTTTGACTGTTATATATAATCTATTGAGCTCTGTCTTGATACATATATTTCAATGTCATAAAGGAATGCTTTCTTTCTGCATCAGAAAATAGCATGTACTAATTTAAAAGCGTTATTGTTTACAATGCCATCAATTGTTTGAGTGATCACAATTCATTGAAGCACAGTCGTGTGATTGTGCAATACATGAGAATAATTATGTACAGACAACTTTCTCCATGGTCCTAATCAGAAGGAAAATAATTCATGTTTAGTTAATGAACAAAATGCAATAATATTTCATGATGTTGCTTCCGAAAGATTGAAAAAATGTGGGAGATCATAGGATGAGGGCCAGTATTGCATCCGCTAAGTGACAAATGATACATAAAAAGTAACTTCGAAGTTTCATGACGTTATGGTAACGGAGATACTGATTAATTTTTGTTCAAAATGACAGAATGTTTGATCGGCAGGCTTTGAATATCAGTTATGCATTCTAAAAACATATTTGATTTTCCTAGCTTCAGTTCTAGTTTGAATGATCTCTATGATTGGTTTAGTTAAAAACTTTTTAAGTGAACACTACTGCTGCATCTCACTTCTGTATATTTCAAGATAAGACATAAAGACCTTGCTTCTACAGTCACTTGAACTATTTCTTCAAAACACCTTCGTAATTCACTGCCTCTTTCAGTACATCATGCATTTTCCTCTGGCATAATCTACAGTATGTACGCTTATTGCCTATTGTCTTGCCATGCATTCATAATGGTAGCGGTGCCCATATCGGCCTCATTCCCATCCACTGGCATTATTAGGAAATTCACACTCTAGTGTTTATTACCACCCTCCTTCTAATCCAGACTGGAGAATTGTCGGTGGAGGGGGTTGGAAAAAGTCTAAAGCTAAATAGTCAGGGGATGGTCGCAATAGACGAGGGTGATATGTCCCAGAA
The DNA here is from genome assembly GCA_018155075.1 of Cassiopea andromeda. Taxonomy (NCBI): domain Eukaryota; kingdom Metazoa; phylum Cnidaria; class Scyphozoa; order Rhizostomeae; family Cassiopeidae; genus Cassiopea; species Cassiopea andromeda. The sequence goes on along the minus strand of WIPJ01002935.1, from coordinate 135,784 downwards.
ACACGGCTCCTTACTTACTTGCCAATTAAAGTGTTTCAAAATCCTCTCAAAATACAACCATCACTGGTGCAGCTTTCTGCAATTTTTAAGTGCTTTGACAGCAATTTTATTCTTTTATGCACTCATCTGCAAACGTAAGTTCTTAGTCTGAGTTGGACGATGCCATCTTTGATCAATATTAAGAAGCAATAAGAATATCATGGTGTACATTTTTTCAATAAAAAATTGTCAAGGGGGAGGTCTATTCCGGACCGGTGAGTACAAGTTTGACATCAATATCTCCTTAGAGTCATTGACAGCGATCCCTCTAGATATTAGGAAATTTCCTAAATTCTAAGCACTCATCTTTTGCATTTATTCGTGCGTCTTGTAAGCAAAAGCCATGATTTTACGTTTGGCGCACTGTTTTTCCCGACTTTTGTATCCAGCCAATCATATTCTCATATTCCAGAAACGCTTGTTGCACCGCAAGGATCCATAAAAAAGTGGATTGAGCATTGTGTTCATGTTGTACTATAACCATAGACAAATAGACTTTCGATGGTCAAAGAAGTTGATCGCAGTGCTTATGGGGCACTTCTAATGAGAAAATGGTCGTTGGGACGTCTTTTGGGATATTTCATGGTTTGGTCATGGTCTTGGCCTAGTAATTCTCACTGAAGTCTAGCATTATCATAAACGAGAAAGCGTTAGCACACGTAAATGCAGTAAACGAATCAATTACGTACGAGAAATGTCAGTTGCACATGCTTAACGTTGCCTTTACCCTGAATATTTGACAGACCAGAGAAAAGAGTAGCCGAACTTTGCATTTTAAAGCGACCAAAATTTGGCCGTATGAAGCAGTGGCACATTTGCGTTGCACTGTTGAATTAAGTTCGGCAAGTCCTGACGCACTAAATTCAAATAGCAGCATTTAGTTCAAAGTGCACTTTATATGACCGCATTTATGTCAAACTTCAAAAACGTGGAAAGGTGTCTAAAAATCATTCTCAATTCAACGGCAAGAAACTCTGGGTTAGCCTACCACTTGAAAACAGCAGTCTTCTTCCGTTTGTGCTTTTAAAAGTAAATTATAATGGACTGGGGATCTGATGGTTGCTCCCACTGTTTATATCTGCTTGATTTTTACCGCTCTTATGACGGTGAGCGCTTTTTGAGCCTAGGAAATGGGTAGCATTATTTCCTTAAGAATACTTTTTTACATGATATTTTAATTTGAACTTTTGATTAGGTTATTTGTTTATTTTTGCTTTGAAGTAGTTTTAGTTCATAAGTTTTTAACGGAGAGCTTCTTGAAAAATCTGGTAAAGCTGAAGAGAAACCCCCCTTAAAAATTGAAGATGAATGAAAATAAAATGAAAACTTAAATCATATTCTGGTATGAATTGAATTCGACAAGGCAAAAATGCGGCCGTATAAAGTATTCCCAACTCACATAATACCTCGCTCTATTATGTGCTACGGATAATAACAATGGAAAGACAGAGGGAATGTAAATTTTATAAAAGAACAAAAGGAATAGAAGAGGAGTGACATCTCAGCAGTAGATAAAATATAGACTGAATTGCGGAGAATTTTCCTTTAAGCTCCACTCTCAAGCCCTAATTTTATGAGCAACAGTTTACTAAAGCTTCCTTCTTTCTTACTTTTAGGTACCTAATAGAAGGGAGATCGGCATATGGCGTGAGGGTTGAAGAAAATGCTTTAAGATAATGCTGCTGTGAATCTCTCTATGTTCACAAATCAGGCGTCTATGTTCGTGAGAAAGTAAGAAGCACAAACGCATTGCTAACAGACAGGAAAATTGTTCAAAATTCTGTTTTGAACATGATTTTAAAGCGGTTTTTTTGCAAAATTTCGCTTGTGAATAGAATGAAAGATAAAAGCTTAATGGCTTCTCGTATGTAGAAGCATTATAGAACACATGCAAAGAGCGATTTTTTATACCTTTGCGTGCTTACTTGGAAGTGTCAACCCCCTTCCCCTTGTATGCAAGCGTAAGCTTTTGTTTGATCCACTTCCTTTTCCGTGTGCACGTCTTAGAGAAGTGAAATGAATAACAATTAATTTCTGTTGATATTCTTTGCAGAGCAAAGGATACCTTCCATTGCGATCTTAATTGGTGGAGGAAAGTGGAGCCTCATTGCCATGGAAAAGTTTTTCTCTCTGCAAGCTGAAGGTACCTCAAAGCCGATGGTGATTGTTTTAGGTGGAAGCGGTAAATTGGCCGACTTTTTGTCTCATATCTATGCTCCTCTCCAAGGTTCGGATACAAGTCAAATAAGTGAAAAACTTACTGATAGAGCTCTTGATGAATACAGCAAGATGCAAAAATTTTCAAATGCTATTAAAGATATTAAGGATGTCTTCAAAAGTGATATGGACTGGAAAGCTATGTTCAGGAAATTTTTGACAGAGAAAGAGGATCAGGTAAATAGATGGCATAGTTTGTATGACCAACTTTTGTAACTTCAAATTTCCTTTTTTTTCCTTTTGGGGTAAAATTTCCTTTCCAAGTATCAAAACCTTTCCCTAAGACATCCTTCCACGTATATTTGCACGTACTATCCGTTGCAAAATGCCTTTTTTATTTCCTATTACCAAAGATAATAGAATAGTGTTGCATTATCTTTCATATAGTATTGAATGGTGCAGGGCCAAATTTTTATACTTCCTTTTCACATATACAGGATTGCTATCAAATCAGGGAATTCAGGAAAAAATAAGGAATTTTATGCTCCATCAGAAAAAATAAGGGACAGAAAAACTTTGTTTAGAACTAACAAGAAAATTCTGGGAAGCTTAAAGTTTTGCATTCTTTCATTTCAGGACAACGACTTTCCTTATACTCAATCACACATCCAGTTGAGTGTAACAATCGACAAATTTTGTCGACATGTATACCATTCTGTGCTGTGCAGTTCTTCTGATACACAGCTCTATATATTCTGAAATCATAAATTTGAATGGAAAAAAATAGGTTCAATACACTTTTAAATCCCTTCTGTTACCCAGAAAATGATAAAATCCTAATTGAGCGAAAATCAGGAACTTTTTTTCTTAAGTACTGGTGGCAACCCTGAAATAGAAATGATGACCATGCAAACTTCCAGGAATATGATTCAGGACTCCTTAGTTCACTTGCGACTATGGTGGCAATGGATATTTGCTGACGTTGTATAATAATTCAGTTACATTGTATATAGAGGTGCCCTACAAAGCAAATTTTTTCATTGATCATACATATCTCTAAGGTGGCAACAGGAAACCAACCAGAGCATCCTATCCTTGTGTCAGAGGTTTCTGGAATCTTTTCAGACATTAATTATCAACTCTAGGCAAATATAGATCTACTATCTTAGCCCCTCTATCGGAAGAGTCAATCACCATCAGAAATTCTCTGGCGCCCATACACTCGTCTCTAAAGCACAAAAGTTGTCTAGAACGTAAAATTTTAAATGTATACATTCATTTCTCAAATTCCTTCTCACTTTCTTACTCACTTCAAAATTTCCTTCTTACTTCCTTATAATTTTCATTGCTTATTTGTTCCTTCCAAATGGTCAAATTTCCTTACAGTAAGGAACTTCCCTCACAAGTGGAAGCACTGACGACCAAATAATATCCTACTAGCTAACTTGCAGACAACTGCATGTCCTCCAAAGCACCTTTAACATTGTTACTACTGGGTCATTGCCCCAGTAGAGCCTTTCATAGACTCAGTAAATATAGCAACCTTTACTCCTTTAGACCCACTTAGTTAAAATTTTTGTAGCTTGTTAAAATTTGTTAGCTAACGAGAATGGCTTTTTGGATATTTAATCATGATGCCCAGAGACTCAAGGGGCATATAGAACGTGCTTGGCTAAAAATGAAACAGGTCTCTTATTTGAGCTTGGCCCTAGTAGTCAAAATTACTTTAAAGGTGCTTTTATGTAAGCTGTAATTCTATAGGTATCTCTTTTTATGGCCTTTTAACTAAATATTTGAGATATGCAGTCTTCCCTACAACACCAAGTTCCTGCTTAATATATTCAATTCTTCATATTGTATTGATGCAATAGACGAGTTAATGTTGAAGACTCTTGCAATTATTTTAGGGGAGAGCATAATAGATAATATAGTTGGTATTATTTGAAATTAATAATTAAAACTACAAAGAAATGGAGAATTGCAAAGTTAAAGTAAGTAATGTAGAGCAACTGAGATAATCATTTGCTTTAACTTCTGCATTTCCTATTAGAACCTTCCTCAACAATCAATTCAAAAAAATAATAAGACAAATTTCCAAACCATTGAGAAACAACGCATTTTTGTTTTCGTCCATATTTAGGACAATATAGTTATTGCATCAGGATAGTATCAATGAGTTCATCAAACAATGTTACTCCAACTCTACATTAGGACTTATATTTAGATCACCTAAGCGCCTGTCTTCTCTTTTTATTGCTAACGAACACCTGCCATCTTCATTGTGGTCAAATATCATCCATAAATTTATGTGTAGTGGGTGAAGTACCACTTACTATGGTAAAACAGCTCGTAATCGTTTGATTCGTTCTAGAGAGCACCTCGGCATTAACAAATTAGAGCAAGAAGTTAAATCTTAAAGCCCTTCCTCTATCAAAGAAGGCATTTGCTAAACTCATACCTCTTTGATTCATACCTAATTTTAGTGTGCAGTGATAACCAATTTGTGCAGTGATAAACTCAAAACGTGTAGTGATAAATTATGAAGTGTGCAGTGATAAGAACGGTGCTTAGCCATTTTGGTCATTCTTGGAAAAGAGTCCTGGCTTTTTTTGTACGTACATACTGCAAAGTTTAACTGCTTGTCCAACATCTCCTGTGGAAAATGCCCCATAACCATGACAAAAATATTCAAAAATCTTAGAATACCTTATAGATCTAAATTTCTTGACAACAATGTTACCAGATCACGGAATTACTGCGAAATGCAACTGCTCAGTTTACTTGACTTTTCTTTTACGGTATCCCTGTTTTTAGTAATTTTAACTTTATTTTTTAAGCTACTGGAAAAATATCTCAAAATAATCCATAAAACGTGCTGGCACATATATAGCAGGCCCCCTATTAGTTTTACCCCCTCAGAATGCTTCATTTCTTGTGAAATGTGCAGTGATAAAATTTCCTTAAAATTAGGTATGCTTTGATTGTTCAATGATGTCTTCATGCTCTCTACAAGTGGCAATTGCTTCGAGCCTTTTATCCATGATGCCTAGCGCACACTTGAGCTATCAGCTCAGCTGAGTGGCATTAGTGAGTCTTTACGTAAGTTGTTTCCTCAAGTGTGCGGTGGTCTATTGTGCGATTTTCTTCATTCAAGCTGTTAGTGTAGGGCATTCAACATGCTGATTAATTCCCTTCACGAGTGAACATTTCATCAGAGTGTGCGCGCTTTCTGAGCTATCTGCTCAGCATCCTATACAAATGTGCAGTCATTTTTCACATAAAAATCAAGATGTTGAGTACTTTAGAGCAATTTTACTATAGAATTATTGATTTGAGACGCTTTGCCGTTTGTTCTCTGCTTAGTATAGGTACTTTTGAATGAGAAGTGAATTGAAAAAAAGAAGCCTGAAACCCAAAATGATAATATCGCGGACAATCGTCTGGTAGGTTTCGCAAAGCAACACGTTTTCCATTTATAAGAAACCTAGCTCAAGGCCTAGCACTAAAAGTTTCATAATTTTTGGCCACATTTTGGA
>WIPJ01002935.1:72767-130020 GCA_018155075.1 Cassiopea andromeda | reverse complement strand
TTTCTTGAAAGTTTCATAATGTAGCAAACTAAATTGCTGTATTACTGTGAGAGTGTGCACAGAATACGAATGTAGCAAACCATTTGTCCTATAACAAATAATAGGCGTCAATACGAGTTACATTCTAAAGAAATGTCATATTTACATTGCTTTGGCACAGCTTTACGTTAAAACAGGTAAAAATTCCAAAGAGCTATTTGTATATAGTTGTAAAAAGTGCTATTTGTATACAGTGTCTTAGCTCTTTCCTTGTAGTTCTAGAAGCCTCCTAAATTTTAGGCTTTCTAATACTTGATTACTTATAAAGTGGTTTATTATATAAAAAGACGTGTGTAATCGTGCGTCCTTGGTTAAATTGCCTATATTTTCCATATCTTCACAAAAATGTGGAACTTTCCGTGCGTTCGGCGACGGGAAACCGACGGTATACTGCAGGGATGCAGTGCTAAATATCCAACGAAGAGGACTCCAAACAAAGCTTTGGATATAACATGATTTAGAATCGTGCCAAGTAGCTGCAATTCATTCCCTGAAATTCCACTGAATACCAAATTTTGCCAGCCTATAACACTTCTTTGTAAAGTGAACAAACGTCAAATGAGTTTGAAAATTTTGTGTAAAAAAGAATTTAAGAAAAATTTTCATCAATATAACATTCATAGAGAATGAGACACTGAAAACTTTCCATGGATTTAACAAGGGGGGCTGTACCCTCTGAGCTCCACCAGGACCACAACCCCGATCTACTTCCACTCTTGCCATTGGCTGCTGTCTCGATCATATTCGTTCCAGCTAGAAGAATTGATGATAAAACTTCTTCACTGCTGTCCTTGAATATTCACCATATTTATTGATTTGTGTGTGAAAAACGCTTATGCTTTTGTATAGGTTGCTGAGCTAATACCTCAAAACGCGCGCAAACTGTGAGGAAATCTTCGCTCATGAAGGAAATTATTCAACATCTTGAATGTCCTGCGCTAAAAGCTCGAGTGAAGAAAATCGCACAATAGACCACCGCACACTTGAGGAAGCAGCTTACGCAAAGAGTCACGAATGCCACTAAGCTGAGCTGATAGCTCAAGTGTGTGCCGGGCAAAAGAATCCTCTCATACAAAGGGCCATTCACGAAGGACTTCTGGCAAAAGGATGAATTTTAGACCCCCTTCTTCTCTTTGTCCGGCATTGCGGTACCACTTAATCCTCCCCTGGATGTCCACTTATTTCGTACAAAAAACTATTAAACCATCTACACTCCCGCAAAACATGCCGAGGCATACTGAGCACATGGCAGTGCATCAACATTTAAACAGCTTTCACACATACATGAACTAAAATGAAATTCAGAAACTGTCATCGTCAAAAGTTGTCAAAAAAATTTTTACGAAATTTCAAGTTGTCTGAAACTTTTTGCATAAACTGTGCATGAGTAATTCAAATTGGCAGAGGAAAGGACGCATTTGATTAATTTTCATTTACTTAATACTTATGCACCTTTATTCTTTCAGTATAATGAAAGCAAATATCTACAGTATAGAAAAGAAAATAAATAGCCTAATGTAGTTAGGATGCAATATTTATTGCTTCTCTACAAAATGGCCATGGTGAGGCCCTGTAGGTGTAGCAGATGCTTTCTAGAACATTTTAGAAAGAATTTATGATTTCTTGTTTGATTCCCTCTTAAGTTTTGAACTCATAGTATTAGTCCTATTGCGAATATCTGTCACACTACACGTTATAATGGGTGCATGTTTTTCTATTGCTAAAGACAGCATGTTTGTCCTGTTTTACACCACTTCGTTGATGTCTTGGCTGCATATGAGGATCTTTGCCAGTTAATAACTGCAAGGTCATTGAGAAATAGCTCTTCATCAAAGCTGTTCATTTTACGAGTTTTGATAGTTTACGGTTGCAAGGGAGATTACTACGAAATTCAGATTAGCGGATCCTTGCAGTGTGGCCTGACAAGAGGGCCAGGCCTCGCAGTGACGATTTTTGAAGGGCGCCTAAGCAAACAAGGGGGCACCGAAGTATAAGATACCAAAATTTTTCTATGCATGACACTAATATATAGCTGTAACTTGTTAATCCAACTTGAAAAGTCTAATTCCCACTGAAGAAGTAATTAAGTGTATAGCATAACTAAATAAGTATTATAAATGATCTCCATTTTTAGCTCAGTAAATGAAAATTTGTGCTTTTGACATTAGCTAGCTTTACACATGGGCTCGAGAACTCGTGTGATATCAGTCTAAATTTTTGCCGCAGATCGTTCTCTCTTTAATCAAGAAAGTTCAGAAAACAATAGTTGTGAAAAGCATAGAAGGATGCGTGAACAAGACGGAAAGAAAGAGATGATGAGCTAAAAATTGCTTAGTAATTTACTAGAGTATAAAGAAACAACCAAACCATACAGAGATAAACTATGCACGGGCACTAATTAAGTAAAAGTGGAATTTAAACCCCTATAAAGTTTAGAAACCGGCCCAAATTGCTATTTGATGTTGAGAAACTTCTGTAGAATCCAGCTCTGAACTGGAATAGCACTACAGGAAAAATTAATCTAAAAGCACTACCTACAGACAGCGGAGATTCACAAAAATCAAATATCTTGCTGAAGCTTTAGCCTTTACTTATCATTTCTGCTACTTTAAGGCTAATTATGGCTAAAGACTAAGTTCTATCTAAAAAATTGTGCAAGGATGTAGTAGAAACTATTAATTGTCAAGTCTTCTAGTAGTCGTTGACTTTTTTCTTTAAACTTTGATTTTTTCTGTTGACCCACCACAATTATTCCATGTATACTACAAAGCCATTGCACTTCACAGTATTGCCTTGTAAATACAATACACAGCTTAAATGGTTTGCCTTGAAAATAGCCATCTCTTTAATCTTAAAAAGGGAATGCTTCCAAAACTTCTCTAGGGCTGCGCCCCAGACCCCGTTCTTTTTTCCTCTTTGCCTTCTTTATCCAAACTCATAGCTGGTAAGATATACTGAATATCAAAAGGGGCAGGCATATGAAGATAATCTAGTATTATTGCTATATTTCCCGCGCATTAGAGTATAACAAACATTGCTGGTATGGGAAGCGCTAGAAATGGCTGAGAAGACTATTTCCACATGCCCTCTGAGCATGCTAGCCCCGTGTGAAACCAGAGATGTCTGCCGGGTGTCTGGTGTGTCAGTAAAATCACCGGGTGTCTGCCGTGCCAGGGAAGTCAATGGAATCAAGGAGATATGAGATAAATCCATTCCCTCATCAAAATTTCAGGGAAATTTAAGGAAAATTGGGTCTTTTCTGCAATATCAGGGAAATATTAAGGAAATCTGAACTTTTTCACTAGCATCCAAGAATGGCGCAACATACTCAAATAATCATTTTTCACACTTGTGCCAATGTCTATTCTAGGAAATATATATGGTTGAAAGGTCAAAGGAGTACCAGCTTAGTTGTCCTACATGCCAAAAGGGCGTTCTCCTATGTTACAGTGAGTGTGAATTTAATATATTCTCGCTCACTCTGCGCTCGTGTTCAAAGCCCCACTTCTGCTTTCTGGATGAATAATTCTATTAACTTATAGCTTATAACATTTATCTTCAGAACAAAAATATCAGTAAGCCTCCCAAAGTATCTTCTCATATTATAAATCTGAAAAGCCGTATTTGAAGGCCGTATGTTCTTTAAAACATGCTAATGTGCCCTTTGTTCGAAAATTCGTAGTGGCACGCCTGGGTCACATTGGTATAAGATCCCCGGTTACCTATGTTTGATTGCTATTATGACTCTAACCATAGTCAAAATATTCAACACTTTACTGTAACTACTAAGACGTGTCACATACAGTTTCCCGTTTATAGTCATCTAGCCATGTTGAAGTACACTGTTTATGTTGTTCTGAATACAGGAAATGAAACGAAAGCCATAAAAGCCCCAGAAGATATTTGATGAAAAGTCTTTGTATCAAGTTGAAGATGTGCCTATTCAAGCGACTATTTAGCAAAATCTTGATTTGCAACCAATTTGAAAATGCTAGAAGGACGCGCTTGTTCAGTGGTATTAATTCAAGATTACTTAATTTGCGATGCTAACTCGCTGAATAAAATGAGAAGTTTTGTATTGACGTTTTCAATGACTTCAAATTCGTAAATGGCTTTCAATATTCTAGCGCTGGATTCCTAGGTAGCGCAAGAAGCGCGCCAACTTTAATAAAAGAAGGCTAATGTAAGTATTGCTCTCTAGCGGCCTTGAGAAAGTACATATTGTACGAGATGCAAAGTATCATTGTCTTAGGAGACCAGGAGTAATAACGGGTAGATGCCATTGTTCCACCTAAAGCTCCCCATTATAACATATACCTAGAACATGCCCCGTGCTAATAAGCATTTTCAAGAATCACCATTAGGTAGGATGCAAAATCAAAATGCAGAGTGTTTTTGTACACTTAAAAGTAGATTTTAGGAGAAGAGAAGTAAGTTTTATGAGTTAATTCTTAAAACAATAAAAATAGTTATCTTTTTTTTAATATAGCTTGCATACTGTAGCTGGTTAATCACATTCCGTTAAAAACTAAAAGTTGCCAGAGTGGTAGGTAGCAGAAAAAATTATTGCAATCTGTTACCTAATAGCATTTTGGTCGGTGACTTGATAGTTGGCAAATGATGTTCGGCAAAATGGCAAAAATCATTTTCCACGAAACTTTACCTCTGCCTACTCCAATCAAATCTGCAAAAGCACTTCCATGTATCTCCCAAAGTTGCATATATAGCTTGGTTGTTGAGAGTCTCTAGAATTCATTAGTTGTTTTTTTTGTAGATATCAATTTTCATATTAGACGAAAAACAGGAAGACCTGGAAAAGGATGATCTGGAGAAAGTCATATTACGTGCTGCATTAGGTGCCCTTTGTGTTGAATTACTAAAGCCGTATCTACCGTATTTCTAACTTGTGGCTTATAATCAAAGAAATGAGGTATTTTTAATCGATGATAGATTTGCGTCAGTTTGTGCATCGAAAAATTTGCTCATCTAATATAGAAGCTCTTCATTTAATATAAGAAATAAGTTCGTATCATGTTTTGTCTTTCAGAGACAAAATCGGCTGAAGATTTAAAACTTTGTGTTCAACTCTATGCTGGCCATACTACTGAAGTTGTTAAACATATCGAGCAGTACCCAAAGAAGGTGTGTATGAAAAAGACTGTAGTCAACCTAATCTATGTAACTTTAGTAACGATTGTTCATAAGCAAACTGTTGCTTTTATAAGCGGCATATTATCCAGTTTGAACTGGGTTTCAGGGCATGCTTGAGCTGACACGTGTCAGTTACCATTTACTTGAATATTTGCAGTATGTTACAATGTTATATGTAGAAATTAAATTCTAGGCTTTCAGTATGATGACTGAATGGATAAAGAAATCACAGAGTCTCACTAGAGTCAAGGAGCTCATAGAGAAGTGTTACTTTGATGTTGAAGGCTATGCCAAAGAGAGGTTGTTGGAAGATCTATATCAACTGGATCGAGCAGATTGTCCCAGAGTAACAGTAAGCAAAATTTGAAATAAAATTTTATGACTTGCAATAGAATTAATTTTTGCACTAGCATGAATTTACGAAGCAATACTGCACTGAATGTGAAAACATATAGCAACCTTGCTCAAACTCCAATAAAATATTATACACAGTAGAAGGAAATGTTAGGTAAGAAGGAGCAAATGATAAGTTGACAAAAAAGAAGACTGTTAGAAATGATTAGTGCATTCTCTGACGATTAGAATCAGACGAGAGGTAAGCAGAAAATAGCAGCAAGATTCCTTATGATTCTGTTGCTTTTTGTTTGATTCAATTTATTAAAATTCCCCTTAGTGGAGAATCTCCTTGATTGCTCAGCATCCTCTAGTATTGTGTTTAATAGAGGGCTTAGATCATAGAAATATTAGGACTAGAATGAGCTCTTTATTGTTCTAAGCTTGTTGGATTGACACATGCACGCGGAAGCACAATGGCTGCCAATGACTGGCAAAAGACTGTTATTGAGATTTTCTCCAAACTGTTTAGCAGATATTGATTTTTATACCAACTGTAGTCGATTTCCTGCAAAAAGTATTTGGAAGAATAAGAATAAATCGGTGAAACGAGCGCCATTTGCATCGTTAAGTTGCTTTAAGCTGTGTTGCTCTGCTACTTTTCCAGCTTGATGGTGCAATATGATAGTAAGCAAGTTGAAAAGTTGTTCTAAAAACAATGAATATTGAAGAGGATTGCTTTTGTGAAGACTAAGTATCCATGATGGCCACAATCACCATTAGAGTTTCAAGCTTTCTATTACTATATTCTTTGCGGAACAAATCTGGAGTACCGAATATTCAGGGGGAGGGGATGAAAACTTTTCAAAACTTTTCATATCCAAACATCACAAACAAGCTTCTCTCCATTCCCAGCATGTCTAGTACACACATATAGTAGCCGATGGTTTTCACTATGGGCGTAGGAGGACTTCAAATTAAAGGGGCGTTTAAATATTTTTACCCGAAAGGCCAAAGAACTCAGGGAAGCAATCAGAAGTTGTTCCAGCTTGTAACCCTCCTACTACCCATTCTATTAGGCTGATTGTTGCCACTTTTTACACTCTGTTTACCATTATGCTTTGTCTTTTTGCTTTTTTTTTTGTTTATTTTGGTATGTGTTTATTTTTGTTTTGTTTACTTCGCTTTATTTTACTTATTTCTTCTATAAGACCCTAGTCAAACGAATCCAACATTTTACTGAGCAGCTTAGAACTTTGCTCATCTTTGCTCTGCCTTGCTTGATGCTGCTCTGCTCAGGGTGGTGAAACGAATCCAACCTTCCGTCCAACATTTCTAGAGTTTCATGAGCTCCTGCGGTGTGGCCCATGGAATCAGTGGATACATAGTACAGAATTCGAATCTTTGGCGTCAAATGAAAACCTCAAGCAGAAGAAATGTTTCATTGATCTCCCAACTTCTCTGATTGCCATTGAACAGCAAACAGCATAGAGCAGCATCGAGCAGCACCGAGCATAGAACAGCAAGTGCTCAAATGAATCCAATATTTTACAGAGCAAGAATGTTGTATGCTGCTCGGTGAGATGTTGGATTCGTTTGACTGTAACCGTAGTCGAAACTCAGAGAGAATACTTCTTGTGGTTACTCTATTAGAAATATCACAGAATGAAGCAATTAATAAAATACAGAAACTTTAAGGTATTGTCCAATAGACAGTCATGGGGGTAACTCCAAACATTTCTACCCCCTCTTATAGTCTTATAGCGTTCCAAGGAATGTTCTCTGGAAAATGACGTGCTCGCCTCTTCCGCTGTTTGTATCGCCGATCAGAAATTTCATGGTCATTATCAGAGACATCTTTGTCCGAATTATTGTTGAACTTCATCTCATTTTCCGAGCTTACACTTTCTTCGCTGTCCTCGCTAGATGCCTCGCCATTTATTGATGGGTAGAATGTATCATTAACAATATTTTTGCCTTAAGCAGAGTCTCTTGTAATTGTTGACCGGTTAAGGTAACCAATAGAGACCTCAACAACTGGTGTGATCTTGCACGGACTAAAGCGATCGTGATGAACTATTTCTTTTTGCTCTTGAGTTTCGTCATTTAATATTTCAAAATGAACCCCTTTTGGCAGCCTTCGAAGTACAGTCCATGGGCCTTTGCAGCGAGGTGTTAGTTTGCGATTTTCACTTGTTTCACAGCACTTAACTCTTAGCGACAACTGGTCACCCTGTTGATGGTGGTGAAATTGAAGTTTTCTATCATACTGTGCTTGCATCCTCTCTTTACTTAGATGAAAATTCTAGGAAGGAAATATTTTTTGCCGTCGTTTATAGAGCTCCAGATCAAGATCAGGATGAATTTAAGTCATTCAGTGACAACGTTGAGTTAGTAATCTCTACGATGCAATCAGAGAATCCCTTCTCTATTGGAATAAGTGGCGACTTTAATTGCCGTTCTAACCAATAGTGGCCCGATGACATTGAAAATGCTGAAGGAAAATTATTTGAACCTTTAACATCAGACCTTAGTTTACATCAGTTGATTTCTGAACCTACTCATTTAATGAAAAGTTCAAAATCATGTATTGACCTCATTTACTGATCAACCTAATCTCTTTGTTGATAGTGCTGTTCACCCGACATTGCACGAGCAAGTGTCGCCATCAGATAGCGTATTGAAAATTATCAATCTCTAGTGTCTAAAAGCCCCCTTACAACAGATGTATCTGGTTTTATGACAAAGCTGACGCAGCCAATATGAAGAGAAGTATTGAAATCTTTAATTCGTGAAAATGTCTAGGTAGGCTTCAATGCCCAAATGAGCAGGTTGAACTATTAAACGGAATCTTGCTAAAAATATATTCTAAGCTTAGTCCCAATAAAAACAAACAAATTAGACCTAATGAAGTACCATGGTTGATACGAGATACCAAAAACTTCCTAAGGAAGAGAAGACGGATATATTGGAATGCAGTTAAGAAGGGCCATCAAATTGAAGAATCTGATAGTTTGAAAAAATTGATTGTGGATTGAGTGACAATGATAGAGAATGGTAAAAGAAGTTACTTTTTAAATGTTGGTAAGTCTTTAGCACAGAAGGGTAGTACTAATGTATACTAGTCACTAATAAATAACGTCCTCAATAGAAGTGAGATTCCTCCAATACTACTCCTATTGGAGAACGGGGTATTTGCGACCAATTTTACAGAAAAATGCAATTATTCAATGATCCTTTTGCGCGTCAATGCTGCACAATTGAGACTGGTAGCGTCATCCCTTCTTTAAACCCAAAGAAAACTACAACAATAGCTGACATCAGTATCCTAGATGAAAGGATATTGTCTATTCTTAGATCACTGAACCTCAGCAAAGCTCATGGCTGTGATGCCTTTTTATTGCTTTATTGCCCATTTTTAGGAAAATGCTTGAGAAGCTTATGTATAATTCATTATATACTCATATTGTCTCTTCCAGTCTCTTAACTCCAAATCAATCTGGTTTCCGTTCTGTTGATTCTACTATCAACCAATTGCTGTCCGTAACCAATTATATATTCCAGGCCTTTGACTGCAATTCACCTTATGATGTTAGATCAGTTTTTCTTGACTTTTCCAAAGCTTTTGATTATGGCATGATGGCCTTATCTACATAGTTCAACTATATGGTGTCTTCGGTCCATTCCTTACCCTATTTCAAAGTCTTCTCGCAAATCTCAAACAGATAACTGTTTGAATGACAAGTGCTCCAAATTGGAAAGAAATAACAGCAGGGGTGCCTCAAGGATCTATTCTTGGACCATTGGTTTTTCTAATTCATGTAAATGACTTGAATGACGACTTAAAATGCAATGTTAAGCTGTTTGCTGATGACACATCTGTATTTAGAGTAGTTGATGATCCTAATGTAGCAGCTTCAGATCTTAATCACGATTTGGAAGCAATTGAGATGTGGGCTAAAACCATGTTATTTGATCCAGATCCATCCAAGAGCGCTGTTGGACTTGGGCTTTCAACAAGAAAAGCGCATATCCAAAACCCTGATATCTTCTTTAATGGCGTGTCAGTAGACAAAGTGACTACACATAAGCATATAGGTATACGCAATTCAAAGCTTTCATTTAAAGCTCATATAACAGCAACTATCTCCACAACAAGGAAAGGTATTGCCTCATTCAGAATGCTGTCAAAATACTTACCAAGAAATGCTCTATGTCAGGTATATAAGTCATATGTGAGACCTCTACTTGATGATGGCGATGTCATTTATCATAATGCCAGCATAACGTATGACCTCTTTTACAGCAGTTGTTTGCCAAGTTGGATGGAGAAAGTTGAGTCAGTTAAATACGCTACTACTTTAACTATCCCCGGTGCTTGGCGGGCAACTTCTCGTGAAAAAATTTATAGTGAGCTTGAATGGGAATCCTTTGATAACCGAAGATAGTGTAGGCGTTTAACTTTATTTTATAAGATAACTAACAGCCTTTCACCTAATCAAACTGGACCTCTTCATCAGTTGCGTAGAGTGACTTTACGTGTGGGTATTCTATCATAGGGTGTGGTTTGGCGCAACATGCCTGGGTGTGGCTAGTTAATATCATGTGCTATTTAATAACATAACTTGAATATATAGTAAAACTGGAATGTCTCACTTGTCTTTATCAGTTTGTACTACGGATTGTAACTAGGCTTTTAGCTTTTTCTGACCGTGACGTATTGAAGTAAAAGGCTCTTGAAAACTAGCTACAGATGAAGGGCTACCCTCGTTAATGTCTGATTTGTTTACATAATAATAAAATTATTGCTAATAGTAATATAAAAAACGTAGAACGCAATACTAAGCGAAAGAAAACAAAGTATCGACCTTGTCTGGAACGTTTTACAAAAACATACCAAAAAGTAATTATAAACATATCAAACCGCTCCCTTCATGGAGGTAAGAACCGGATGACACAAGGGGAACGTGCCCCCACTTTTTCACAAATTTGTATGAAAAATGCCCCTCTTCAGCTTACATAGTGACTTTTCTGCTTGTGAGGGTGCCTCTGAATGCATGTGCCCCCACTTTTTGAATGCTTCCTACGTCCCTGCCTCCCTTGGTATTTTTGGTCAAACTTTGGGGTCTTTTTATGCTTAATGTGCAGAGAGCAATGCGTTGAGAAACCCAGTATATAAATGTCCTAAATAAAGCAGCCTTACAAGGCTGTGAGATATTAATGAAAGGATTGGGCCCCCCTTATGAATAATCCTCTTTGTCAGCAAATGACAATATCGAAAATGATTTTGAATCAATGATGTGAAGATACCACCCAGCGCAGATTCCGCCATAGTCAACTAAGTTAAATGCATCTAGCAAATCAGAAACAAAACTATAGCAACAAAGCCTAAAAGGTTGTTGAAACCATAGCGGAAGACCATTCTTTGCAATAGCAACTAGACAATAACAGAGACTTACTAATAACTTTGGGTGTTGACAAGAGAACCTAGTATTAAATTGGATTGTGCTAACCCAAAGTTTTGTATTACGTAAACAGAAAAAGAACTATACCAAGGTGCTTACATATTTTTGGAAAGATAAGGAAAACGTCTACGGCTAGTGCTATATTATTCGTAGAATTAAAGACAACAAGAGTAAAGATTCTTCCTACCATCGCAAAATGAAACATTTACAAACTTGGCCTAAGTGCAACTGAAACTGTACGAGACACCTACGTTTCACTTTTTGCTCCTACAATCACATGACATAATTTAAATCTTAATAGAGGTTGTTTGCTGAGCATTCAACGTTTCAAATCTTCTATTTAACTTTTCACGTGTTATATTAGCTTCGTTTTCTATAACATCACCACTCCAACTCCCAGTGCTTAAAATCATTGTTTACTAGCCTCTATGTAAGCTTTGACCAGTTTGAGTCAGGAAGCTGCCCAACTCTCAGCATATTTTGTCTGTTTTCGCTCATCAAAGAAGAAATAATTTTTGAAAATGAGCATTTTCATTGGTGGAAACACCTTTCCGGGTATTCACTGGATATTCGTGATGGACTCCTGTTTTAACATAAAGTTGTTCTTCGGTCCTCCACATCATCTTTGCAAAGTTGCTTGCTTCCAAACGAAGGCAAACACGTTGAAAATGAGTTAAATTTTCCATTTGAATAAGCATTTGACAAAAAGTAAGGTTCTTGCAACATAATGCAGATTATTATTTTTTCTGGAAATTGTATGGTATTCACTGAATTCCTTGAATACCCTGATGCTACACCATTGCCCTTCATTAGGCTGAATACTCACTTCATAATAAGGATGTCATTGGACAACTAAGACCTAAAATAAATACGTTCAAATCCAGTTTCTATCCATCGTGTTTGACTGAATGAAACAAACTGGACCCCTTAATTAAAGTCTCATCAACCATTGCAAATTTCAAAGCAAAGCTACTAGTCCTTATCAACCCCACTGCAAAATCTGTTTATGGTATCCTTGACTCAATTGGCTTGTCTTAACTAACCCAATTAAGATTAGTTTAAGTAAACTAAATCTTCACAGGTTTGAACACAATTTCAGAGATGCAAAAGACGCAAATGATCTACATCAAACATCATCATCATCATTGACAAACATCAAATGATGGCATTCAAAGTGAGGATGTTTTTCGCTGCTCTGCCCTCTTTCGATACCCAGAGAAGAAGCCATCTCGATATAAATCTTCCTTTAATAAGAGCTCTAGGTACTATTAATCCGTCAAATCAACTTTTATCACATCTTTTGTTGTATGGATGTAAGGATTTACCTGTTCTTCCTAAAAGGGAGATATTACAGGGAACCACTTCTTTCATACGAGAAACAGGTCGCTTTAATTGACATGTTAACTACGCGAAGAAGGTATTCCCCAAAACCGTTGGTCCATTTGCTACCATCTTATCATTGTATATATTTTTATCTTTTGCTTTTCTACATATTAAGTATATTCAAAATTTTACTTGCCAGGCTTGTATTCACACTAAGTGCGAATAGTGTAGACAAGAAGCTAAATGGAGAAGCTTCATTAAGGTGGCCTCTTTAGGGTGATGCCATTGTGGTACCTCATTCTTTAGTGATTACGCAATTTCGCTACTAGTATGAATTGCGCCTTCTATCTAATGGCCACTGGGTATGGCATTGATATTGTACCAAGTGGTATCGTTTTTTGGTATGAGTGTTTGTATTAACTCTTATCATGAGTCATCGGCATGTGAAGTGGGATGGCCAGTTCCTTTCCTTGCCGCCTTTATCTCCCCAGTGTTGCCACCAGGTACCCATTCGCTGCTGGGTGAACATTTAGCAAGCATTCATTCAGGAAATCGAGTCGGTCTCGAACCGTAGACCTTCTGCGCGGGAGGCATGCGCTCAAACCCCTATGCTACCTTGATCATTAAGTACATATGAAGGAAAAAAATGAAACTGCGATCTTGGGTGTAGCTAGCCAGGTTAGTGTCGTCAACAGTTGGGCATGAATCAGTACTAAATAACACATCAACTGGAAGGCGAGCATATCTGCTAAAAATAACTTTGGAAAGTAGAGCTCGATCTTTCAGATTCCGCATTTGATGCCCTGTTATGCCACCAATTCCCAAACCAAAGCTGCTTGAATGAAATCCTACCCTAATTCTGGAGGACATGGCTTCATTTGCTCAAAGATTTCTTGCCCTTTGGGACTTTCCCTGCCCTGAAATTGATGTCAGTGCTTGTACAGCCAGTCCTGGTGATGCTCCCCCCGCAAGCCGTTTTACTTTTTGACACTGCTAAGGATAATGCTTGACAACAACACAAAGAGAAGCACATCAACAAGTTTCAAACCACTTTAGATGCTTTGGTTGCTCAAATTGCTATTTCTCCGCATGTCCGAAGTAATTAGTGCAGAGAAGCACTCTAATAGCTTAGATCACGATTTTGGTGCCAGTTTGTCTGATAACCCCTCCCCTAGATACACAAACACTTATTGAGTTAAGAGAAGCTCTGAGTCCTAGTCTTAGTGCTAAAGACAAGCAGCAACTTCTCAATTCATTCTTCTCAATTCATTGATTTCTTTTCCTGATATTGTTGACAGAGGACAAAGTTACACATCCATTTTATCCCATCACATTAATACAGGCAGTTCTGCTCCCACCCGGCAATATCCTCGACTCTTAACTTTTCATTGCAGGGATGAGATCAATCGACAGGTCAAGGACATGTTACGAGAAGGACAAGTTCAAGCTAGTACCAGCCCCTGGACATCCTCTGTTGTTCTTGTGAAAAAGAAAGATGGCTCTTATCGGTTTTGTGTCGACTATAGGAAACTTAACTTGGTTACAGAGCAGGATACCCACCCCCTCTCTCAGAGTTGATAACCTCCTAGATTCTCTTAATGGCAACAGTCTCTTTAGTACATTAGACCTGCATAGTTGTTACTGGCAATTGAGCATGTCACTAGAAGATAGACAAAAGACAACATTTTAGCACCCCTAATGGGTTTTGTGAATTTCCTAGAATGCCTTATGGGTTACCACAGCACCAGCTACACTTGCATGTGCTATAGAGATAATTCTATCTGGTCTCACTTATGATATATGCCTCTGCTATATTGATGATGTTATACTTTCTCACAATCCATTGATGAACACTGCCACCGGCTACAGTCTGTACTGCAACGATTTCATGAACATGGTCTTAGAGTCAAAAGCTTCCAAATACTCCTTTGGTGCTGCTAAAGTTGTTTACCTAGGCGATTCTGTGAAGTACTGGATTGCATACTGATCCTTACAAAATCAAAGGTGCTCCCGACCTGCCTTCTCCCACCAACCTAGAGCAACTTTGCTCCTTTTTCGAACTAGCAGGGTATTACAGGAAATGTATCCCAAACTTTGCATCTGTAGCTTCCCTTTTACCTGGACTAACTAAAAAGGATGTACTCTGTCAGTGGAATGCTTATCATTAGGCTGCATTCCTTAAAATCAATCAGAGTCTATGCTCAGCTCCCGTTCTTGCTTACTTTCAGCTTGACAAGCCATTCGTATTGCAAGCTGATGCATCTAATGTGGGGTTAGGGGTTGTCCCAGCACAGATTGACGAGTTTAGTAAGGAAAGGGTTGTCTCTTGTGCCAGCCGTACTCTCACAGCTAGAGAACAAAATTATGCTACTATAGAGAAGGAAGCGAAGCTCTAGTTGTAGTATTTGGCACTGAGCATTTTAGGGTCTACCCTTTAGGGAAGAAATGTGAATTGGTTACAGATAACAGTGTTCTTAAGTGGCTTCATTCTGTTACTCAAAATGGTCGTATTGCTAGATGGATAATGGATCTGCAAGAATTTAACTTTATTGTTAGGCATAGGCCTGGTGGTGCTAACCAAAATGCTCATGCAGTACCACGTGTGTTTTAGTCCTAAAAAAACTATTTGAAATTTTGAGAGATTGAATTTCATACTGTTGTCGCTAAAACATTATAACGTTGCATACATGTCACTTTCTAATCCAATCATGACTGCTTCTATTGATGTATCGCATGCATAAAATGTAGTATCGTCAGCAACATTGCATATCTGAGACTCAATTTGTAGAAGGAAAAGGTCGTTGATAAAGATGTTAAAGAGTAAGGGTCCAAGAGTAGAGCCTTGTGGTATTCCAATTGGAAACTTCCTTTGCTAAACTATACATTAATTCTATTTTGCCCTTTGTATTCTCTTTATCAAGAAGCTCTTTGCTAAAGTAGATCTTGGGATACACAATCATATGCCTTTGATAAATCAATGAAAATTGTTCCTATTGTAGCCGATATATCCAGGCATTTTTTACAGATTTCAATTACACGAAACAAGAGATATTGCGTGTGGTATCCTTGTCAAAACCCAGAGAGCAGTGGAGATAGTATGCATACATAGTACTGAGTTATTTGCTCACTCATCATCCGCTAAATTATTTTGGATGTTTTTGGTAGGACGCTGATAGGCCCGTAATTTACTTTTTGGAATTTGTCACCATTTTTATTGATTGCACTAACGTCAGCTTCTTTCAGTTTGTCTGGAGAGAAACAGTTGTTTATAACTACATTTACGTTGCTGGTTAAGTATGGAAAGATCACTTATTTTGCATCCCGTAGAATTGCTGTTGG
The DNA here is from genome assembly GCA_018155075.1 of Cassiopea andromeda. NCBI lineage: Eukaryota > Metazoa > Cnidaria > Scyphozoa > Rhizostomeae > Cassiopeidae > Cassiopea > Cassiopea andromeda. The sequence goes on along the minus strand of WIPJ01002935.1, from coordinate 114,370 downwards.
AGTATTGCCACTACTTGCTTTACTAATATCTAAAGCTGGTATTTTACTCATAGTGTTAAGCCAATCAACATTGCTAAATTGAAACTGTTCATAGACCCTAGCTTTCCTTTTTATAGCAGTTTTACTTGAGTGGTTCTTATATTTATGTATAGCCATTTCTGTTAGGAAGACCGTCCGAATATTCGCTAGCATCATTAATAGAAAACTAACCAACATATCTGTCCTATTTATACCTTGTTCAAAAATAAAAACTTTGAATAATTTTAATAAACATACTACAGCACGCAACTCTGGCCTGAAGAGAATGAGTTTATCAAAATACCACTATTGTAAAGAACGCAAAAACAACCTAATGAACGACAAAAGCCTATTGTCTAACGTAACGAAAACAACTTACTACGAAAACATCTATTGTATAAATTAACGAAAAACAACTTACTACGAAAACATCTATTGTATAAATTAACGAAAAACAACTTACTACGAAAACATCTATTGTATAAATTAACGAAAAACAACTTACTACGAAAACATCTATTGTATAAATTAACGAAAAACAACTTACTACGAAAACATCTATTGTATAAATTAACGAAAACAACTTACTACGAAAACATCTATTGTATAAATTAACGAAAAACAACTTACTACGAAAACATCTATTGTCTTATTATATTAAATGTTTGCCTTTTGAACAATTTCTATCCTATCGTCCATATTCACATCAGTACCATTGCTCTTAAATGTCGGATTTTGACCAAGAAAATCTGTGATGTTCACAAAATGGGAATTCAAGCATTCTGCAATAGCTTTGTCATCTGACATTACCTCTCCCTTTTGACAAGGATAAGTTTTCCTCCATTGGGTCACCATTGGAGAATATCGGCTTGATAGCTTTCCAAAATATTTTGTCATTGCCAATTGTGTTAGCGTCTAAAGAACGGAAAGTTGCGTTTTGCTTTTTCTGTTCATAATCTTCTTCATGTCCAGACGTATTTGCCTGGTTTCTTAGTCTGGTTCTTGTCATTATTCAGATTTTATATAGGGCTCAGTATTCCTTCTAATAACTCTTTGTTTCAAGGGGGAATGTTTCTGCAATACACTTTCAGTTATTGAATGAAATGTCTGCTAATCAAAGGAGGTGATTGTGTGCAGGCTATTCTCTAAATCTGTTTTGAAATATTCCGCGCTCAAATTTTAAACTCAAGGTATCTGATAATCTTTGGGGGGTAGTTTTGCTAAGGTTGATTTCAATATTGTATATATAAGATGATGATGATCACTGAATCCCGTTTCAAATGACTGATATTATGAATAAATGGTTTTTGTTCATGAGTATGAGATCAATGGATCTCCCTTTAGAAGTCTTAAAACATGCAGAGGTACTGTAATTAGGCTAAATACACTATAAGGATATTTATCAAATACCCATTTCCCTGTAATTTATTTTCATGCTGAAATCATCATTAAGTAAGACATTTTCCCATGAGGCAGTGTGTTTATCGATAATAGTGCACATATTTTCAATGACATACTGTGGATCTTGAGTAGGACTCCTATTTATCGGTAATAACAGCAATTTCTGTGTTCTAATCTTGATCTCGACCGGGATAGCTGAAATATCTTCAGGGATCCTAGAATCTTCTATCTTTTTACATAGACTATCTTCCTTTATGTATACCAAGAACCCCCAATAATTTTATTGATATCTAGCCCAACATGTGCTTTAAAAACGTTTAGTTTGAACTTACTGCTTGGAAAGGGTGTGTCAGGTGTTGTCTATGGAATAGCTAATATATCCAACTTATCTCCTGTCATTTGGGAAAATTGTCAAATTTGTTCCTAATGGAGTTGATATATATTTAGCGTATTAAAAATTTTTTTTGGAACAATTCAACCGAAAGTTCATATGAATTATCTACTCTAATGCAGTTCTCATGTTCACTATTTTGAAGATGACTAGAAGATGTTTTACGTGGGATGGCGTTCTGTGCTATCCGGATAGTTAACCTTTCGGTGGCTACCCGACGTTTCATACTCTGACGAAAAAAGCTTTCAAGTACTTCTAGAAATGTTGCCACTTTTTCGTGTCGTTGCTCAGTTCTGTAGTACCAGCAGACTATTTAAGAATGAGCTTTATAAAACTATCTAGAATGTGTATTGCCAATGCTTCAGTAAATTTGGATCCTTGGAAAGCCATTCAGAAATTTCAATGCGTTCTACATCTTTCAATTGTTATCCTTTTAACTATGCACTAAAGCATTCTGATTTCTGAAAGACATTGAATGTCATTTTTAAAGTACTGTTGTCTTAAATTCCATATAGATGTACAATTTCTCTCCTTGATATGTTTTAAACACAACAAATTTCTTTCAGGCATCAGGGATTGACCCACAAAAGCTGAAAAATTACTATTTACAGTATGGCAAAAAGAAGGTTGGTCTTAAATAATTTGATTTTGAAATGTAGATTTTGATAGATTATCGAGGTTAGCGGAATGAAGCCAGCCCAATATTTGCATTCTTAAAAATCTCCATAGAGGAGTGATTTTTGCAATCGAAAAAGCATTTTCTTTTACTTTGCATAAAAATTTAAATCTTTCCTGCAAATTCATGTATATGTTTCTTTCTTCTGGATTTCACGCACTATTCACTTCGAATCTTTTCCTTTGGTATCTCAATCATATTGCCTTTAGTTTGGCTCTTCTGATCCGAGACCAACGAGACTACAAGTCAAAAAATTTGCTTGCCTTTTCTGGGACACTGATTACGGTTCTGAGTGCCACCTCTAGAACGGACAAAAATGCCCTCCCTGTAATTGGGCCCAGTGGCGAAGCTAGGATGAAAAAGTTAGTCCTGCCTTTTTGGAATGAAAGGAAAACACATAAGAGGGGATCTCAAAAATTTTCATAACCCTGCTGTTTTGAAACACTCTATGGAAAGTACCCATTTTCCGATACTTAAAGTTAACATACATCTCCTACAAGTATAATGTAAATTGCATGATTTCACTGTTACATTGAAGATAGATTTTAACACCATTTTTATTGGCTTAAGTCCCCTTCTAAATCACAGATTGGTGTTTTCAGAACTGCTGTAAAACATATACTACACAGAATTAAATCATATATTTCACTGTTAAAAAAATATTTGCAGATAAAAATTGGATCTTATAAATATCAAATTGTAATTGCCAGGCAAATTAGTCCTCAATGGAAACTCCAATTGAGTTAAGCTATCAGCTGATGCTTTATATTCCAACAAGTGTTTGCAAAAAGTACCTTAAGTATGCTAAAATATGATTTAACTCTTCTTTGCCATTCTAAAGCCTTGAGGTTCATAACATCTTTGCAGGCTTTTATTGTAAGGCAGAACAGTGAGACTCAGTAGTTTCTCTTACAACCAACATTCAGAAGCAAAATATGATTATCATAAACAATGAGGACAATTCTATTCTGCATATGTATTTCATAAACCAACAACCAAGGAAAAGTGGAATCTACCAGAACTAACATCAAAAAGTTTCAGAAACCTCTCAACTATTTCTCCTTCCCTATCCAAACGAATGATGATACTGAGCTGCTCCTTACTAAAAACATCGGTTGTTTCATCTACCTGAATGCTCAAGAATCTACAATTTTCAATTTCCTTGTCAACCTGATCTTGGATGACAGAATCTATGCATTCAATGAGATCATTTTGAATCTCTGAATAAACGCCAGTGAAAACACCAGATTGTATCATTTCACCTTCTGTCAACTCCCTATGGAGATGACGTTCAAAGACAGATCATATTTTGCAAGCATTCAAGTAGCTCGCAATAATTTCCCTTATTAAGGCCATCTCTAGATTCATCGTGACACCTAAAGGCTAATTCTTGTTTGCTTAAGAATAATTTAGCTTCAGAAATGGTTTTAAGCGTCTCCGTGTTCTGCCTTACCAGCTCATTATTGCGCTGCACCTCTTCTCTTCTCGCTCTTGAGAATAGAATAACGACCCTTTCTGTCGCATCAAAGGTCTTCCATTTCTTATTGGCCTCCAAATGGCAGTTCCATCGCCCATGCTTTCTGCAATCGGAAAGAAAACAACGCATATTGGCATATCCTTGTCTTGTCCACATTTGCGATTTTCCTGGAGCAAATAATAGGCACGGCCAGCAAAACAATCTTTGTACATTAGTTGAGCCACAAAGCCATTCTTTCTTCGCATAGCATGCATCCTGAAACTGGCTATTGGCAGTTCTAGGCCCTAGTTTTGGCTGGGGCTTCTTATGCTGCAAGATCTCCTTCTGCTCACCAACAGTTCTTGCACTGAATGATTTCTCTATAAGTTCATAAATAATGTCTTCAGCTCCTCGGCTAGTTTCTACAGCCATTTCGAAAACTTAGGACTACTGTCCACAGCTACAACGTGACTTCAAACCGAGGTTTTGAAGGATGCAAAGTTTCCTACCTTTCAAAGTAGGTAGGAGCTGCCATCACAAAGGCTTCTAAGGCAATGACGTGTTAAGCCCTTCAGCCAATCAAAATGTTCAATTCCAGCGCAGCTCCATGACATCGCAGCAGTAATACCGTCCTAGCTCCAACCAGTAAAATGTGGTAGGAGAACGGTTGTTTTTTTCCATTGTGAGGTAGTACAGGCACAAAGACGTGCTGAAAAACTCTTTTGTTTGAGCCTCTACCAGCTCCTACCATCTCAGATGGTAGGAGTTGGGCTCAAAACAAAGATATTCTTTGGTAACCAATTAAAAATGATTTCATAAAGGGTAAAACGAAAGCTGTGTTGAATGAGTTCGCTATGAAATAACGAGCTAACGGGTTGGAAAATGTTACCTTCGCTTGAAAATTAAATTTTAGCCACTTTTCAAAAAATTTGATTTTATTGAAATATTTTAGTCCTACTGGGTAGGACAGGCAGGACCTCTAACTTCGCCACTGATTGGGCCTAATGAAAGATATGCTACTGCAGTATCAAGAATAATGATTTAGAAGTGGAGAAAGTATCCCATGACAAATCATTTGAAACCGTAGAGTTTATTAAATTTTAATTCAGACTCAATTTGAAACGAACATTGAACTACATTTTTAATATCAGCAGAACTACTTTCATAGAGCTTCATCTATATTTTCTGACCAGTTTCTTAGTTTAAATAGTGTAAGAAAAAGAAAGAAAATCCGGCATTACTTTAATTTGCTTACTAGGTGGAGTGGTATATTTCTGAATTGACAAATTGGCCTGAAAATAAACCTGGTTTGACGCTTGAAGAGTTTCAGAAATATGTAAATGAGCTCCTGTCGGAAGAAACTGCCGAAAGTAGAAAGAAGATAGTGAAAGCACTGCATAAGGATAAGGAACTGCTCAAAGTGCACCCAAATCTTGGCGACTTGCTACAGCAATACAATCCAAAAGTAAGCACTTTTCTTTATGTGTAACACGTAGATAGGGAACTCTCTCTAAAGCTTTGAAGAAGTGTCTGCTTTAACGGGGTTTCAGATTTATAGAAATTTCTGTTTCATATCATTTCATTTTCATTTTAAAATTCTTTACGGAGGGGCACCATTCAGCAAAGGTACTTGCTTTCAAGGCTCCTTCCATCTAAAATGCAATACTAACAATGATAAAAAAGCTAAGAATCTAAATAAAAGTATGAACAAAGTTGCAGTCATTGAAATAAGAAGGAAAAAATATATACTACTAAAAGATTAAAAATCGGACATTTTTATAGTATTTATTGCTTCATGGCTCGTTTAAAGGCAAAAAGAGAGGGCGCATTCTTAGATTTAGGTTTCAAACCATTCCACAAATGGGCACCACGGTAGGAATACGATTTTTGATCGTTTTTTGTATTCATGAAAAGAACCTATAATTCTATTTCAGAACTTCTCAGCCTGACAATATCCCTAGATGTGTTTTTAGTCAATAAATTGCATAACTATTTGGATGCAAGATTATTTGTGGATTTATATACCATTTTAGTTGCTTCTGCTTTTATATTTTCATCAATAGAAGACCATTCTAATTTAGATAGCAGTGGGGAAGCAGAAGCATCACAACTACTATTTGTTACAATCCTAGCCGCACGATTTTGCAGTTTTTTCAAAACATTTTTCTTAGAATCTCCACAATTTCCCCACACTGAACAGCAACATCGAAAGTGTTGCTCAACTGCTTCTTTATAAACGAGATTTGATATTTTCAGCGGTAGAAATGTCTTGGCACATTTGAGGAAACCTAGAGTGCGAGAAATCATAGTCTGCAAAAGTTTTGTGTGTTCATCCCAAACAAGGTGTTGATCTAATATAACTCCAAAATATTTAGCGATCCGAACAATGTCAATATGAGTATCCCAAATGACAAACATAGAGCTTCAGAGGCACTGTTTGTAATCTTTTTAAGGCCAGGTCGAGACCACACAATTATAGCTCGATTTTTAGTCACGCTAATGGCAAGTTCATTATCATGAAGCTATTCTTCAAAGCAGTGAAGGTCGCTATTGAGCTTGGCATTCAATTCGCCAATGCTCTTGATAGAAAGCCAATAGAGAAGTGACTGAATAGGAATTACCTATGGCTTTGTGTAACAGTTAAACTCCCATAAATACAACGCGTGTTTGCATCTCCATATCTGATAACCAGCTAATCACGCGTTAATTATTCTATTCAATCATTCACAAGTAACAACACAGTACATCTAACAGTAAAAAGAGGTACAATGATTAATGCTACAATAACTAAGTTAATCTAATACATACATTACATTTGTAATTAAAGATAAAAATTTTAATGTTTATCTTCTTTTCGTTACATTTTCTATTGAAATACACGACTAATCAAGAGGTCACCTGCTGCCCCCGTTGCCCCCATACTTACAGCTCCCCTGCCTATCCGACACTAGACTTCTCATCTACTACAGAAGACAACGTAGTAACAAAAAGACAAGTCATAGCTAATGCAGAAGAGTTCAAGTTTCAATGTCAAATACAGTATATATCAGCTTATTGAAGTAATCAAAATAGTCTCACAACCCATGCACAAATAAAATTTCTGTGCACTTTCCCTGTCAGTAACATTTTGGACACTTTTAAAAGAAATACAGAGCTTCCGCGCTTTACTTTTGCTATAACATTATGTATAAGCACGCCGTAGGAACATAGCAGTGAATATCAAGCATCTTACAACGAGATGCCATGTTACAACTCGACCATGTACAGTAGTGCCTGGAGCACGGGGACAGCTTCCCCTTCTCTGATCATAGAGGGGGCAGCGAGGACAGCAGGTGCCCTCGTGAAACTTTTTGTTAGTCATGTAGTGCAATAGAAAGTGTATTGAAAAGGAAATTAATATTAACATTTTCATCTTTGATCTCAAGGTTGTAGGCAATTCTCAATCAACCACATATCTATTAGCTTTGATCAATGCTACTACTATGTTCCAATACGGTGAAATCGCAATTCTGGAGCCAGCTAGTAGTGGAAAGCCAATCATGTTTGAAATAGTTTTCCAGGCAGCAAGCACAATTCAACACAGTGCCAGAATGATGATTCAAGCTTATGATTATTGAGCAAGCCTCAGCTAAAACTATGGTTTTAGAAGTCTAAAATATGGCCTTATAAATTGTTGCTTTGAGCTTCAGCTACTAAGATGGTTTTCTATTAACACAGGCCTGCAGATACTGGAAGGCAGGGGACATTACATTCCGAATAATTCACCAAGGTTGTACGTATAGGTGTTGCAAGCTGTAGCAAAATGAAAATTTGGTGTAGCCTTGTATTTCTTTGTCTTAAATCTTCAAAGTTTGAATAAACCATACCGAAGGGTTAGCTCTTTCTCAGCATGAAAATCAATGATAAAAGCAAGCACATTTCACTTTGCAAAATAGCGTAGCGTTTTCCGACGTTTTACAGGACATTTCCTCAACTTTTTGCTCAAGCCCCCAGACCCCCATTTTTTGCTACCATAGCTGTAGCAGTAATAGCTGCCTCAAACCTTCTGATCAATTAGCTCATATCTGTGATACGCAAGAGCTCCTTAGTCTGATTTGGACTTCCACATCTATGACTCCATCCCCAATCCAAATCAGCTCTCTACGGGCCTGCTTTAGTAGGTAGAAGTTTGAACGAAAGTTAACTCAAGTTAATGAAGAAGCTTGGGTAAACAATTTACATAAAGTTTGCAAAAGTAGGCAATGCTTTCCTCCTACAAGCTGATTCATTATCAGAAAAGCAGAAAAACATAGCAGATAATTGAAATTCATACACTATATTGGTATGTTGCTTTCACTAGCAGCTCTATTGCACAGTTTTCCGAGCTTTTGAGGTATAGTGCAAAGTGCACGTTCTGTAAATCTTTTCAACATATAGTAATATATCTATCTTATTTCTATACTTTTTTCCAAAACGTGATCCAAAAATAACGTTTTTCACCCATCTCGGAACCCTAATTTTGAAAATTTTTTTCTGGCCCAATCATGGTGGACCTTAAAGTAGATAGTACATATGGTAGAATGTCTAACACATTGAAATTGTTGGTAATCATGTTTGCAGGAGAATTCAAAAATGTTCATGATAAGTTCCACAGCTTAAAAATAGTCAGAAAACATTACTTAGAAAATTGGAGTGAAGAATGGTCGGTAGCAACAGTGGTAGCCTACTAAACCGCTGCAATCGTGTTTTGAGAAGATTCAATTTTCAAATGCTCTTTTTGGGGGCCTCCGCCTGCCGCTCAGACTTGCTTCCACCACCCCTGACCATGTACACCTCTGCTCCTATTCCCAGGGACGAAGCGTAAGGGGGGATTAGGGTGAGTCACCCCAATCTCGAAAATGTACCGTTTCACAGAGTGAAACTGTAGTAGGATCTACTTCTGCAGGGCAGCTTACTGGACCCAGGACCATTGGTGAACTACTGTCACTAAAAAGTAGTCACCAACAAACAACGTGTGAATGGCAGCCTCTGACGCCTCCCAAAAACTTTAATGAAGTTATGCCCCTGGATGGGGAAAAAGTTGAGCATGGTGAGAAAAGTTGAGACAACAACAGGAGTGAATCCAGGGAGACCCGGAGGAGGTGGCCCACCAAACGGCAAACTAGCATACAATTGAATTCAGAAACTTTTCCTGAATCCGCCACTAGCTATGCTCCTACTGTAATCTGAGCCTTACTTATTTTTTGCTACCTAAATAGCTGTCATCAAGGATAAAGGAATCCTCAAATATTGATTTACAATAGATCAATAGTGTTCTGTAAATTACAGTCACCTTACCTGATATTCCATAATACCCTACGCAGGCAGTAAGTCTCTAGAACACGTGATTCGAGAGTTCCGTCACTTTGACTCCGATTGCTGTTGCACTTTGGTAGACAAAACAAAGCAGCCTAATTCACACAAAAATGCTTGACAGTGCTACAGGAAAAGTTTAAGCTGTGGTAGGCAAAACATTAACCATCGAAATGTCCAACAAGGCGAGAAGTTCCGCTGACAGAGGTTATAAGCTACTTCGTCGAAGTTATTGCAGAGAACAGCATCGAACTCAACAGAGCTAAGTTCAGAAATTACCTCAGCCAAAATCATGCACTGTATTTCACTTGTGTCAAACTCAATTCTTGCACTCGACTCTTGTAAAATGCAGCTTTTGACTGAATTAAACGCTATTGTTTCATTGTAATAGACTTCAATAATTATATTCGACCAAATCTGTAATGTTTACTCACTGAAGTCGACTAAAAAGAGACGTCTGTTACTTTGTGCTTCAATAGAAAAACTTGAGAAGTGAGACGTGAAATAGCTGCTGTTTACACTTGCTAATTCTTGCTAAACAGCACCATTGTGTGTTGGCGCGCTAGGAAGTATTTCCATCTTGCTGTAAACACTTGGGAAAGTTTCTACGCCTGAAGGGAATTTCCTTGGTACAAACTGGTAAGATTTGCTAATCAGTCAATGTAAGCAGATTTGCTAATTTCTACAGCTTTCTTTGTCCAAAATAGAACATTTTGCCAAATGCTTACTGTTGCCTTTGCTCTTCTGTATTACACATTCCTGTAAAGTTTTTGTGATGCATTTGTCAATGAAATGCTCTCATTTGTTGAAGAAGAGTTTTAAAAACCATCGGTGCTTTCAGGAGTTGTAGGAGTTGCTTTATTCTCCATCCTTTCTTGGCCCGAAATCCACAAATTGAGCAAGTTGTTAACATACTTTAGACTTGCTCAACAAGATAGAAGGATTTTGTTTGACCACCGATGGGCATCAGCCAATCGGAATGAAGATGATGTAACTTTCATGTCTCGAGTTCTAGAGTCTTATTTGCGTGGTAACTTTGAGGAAGTAGACTTCATATAATAGAGTCTGTACAAGCAGTTCGAGGGTAATATATTCTTTTATTACTTTCAACCAATCAGAGACAGGGGAAATTACAGCACTTAGCTGTATATTGGTCGATACCTTCACAGAGCTGTCTAGTTTCCATACTGCTCGACCTGATTAGGTCAGTGATAACAGTTCGGTAACAACGAAAATTCTGATCTCAGTGTTTCGTGCGACGTTAACCGTTGATTCACCAATGCATGTAAGGTTCCGCCGATAGCATGAATGACTGTGTTGTACATTTTGGCGCTGTTGCAGATAACTGGATAGTTTGAGACTCATTGAGATTCGAATTCGCTCTTATGGATTTTGCAAACTATAAATTAACTTGAGGAATACGTCACCAAATTACTTTGTTGTTTGTGATAGTTTTGATCTAAAGAAATTCTAATTATATTTTAGAATTCATACACAGTTTTACTTGACTTACAGTGATTTTTCTCAACACATTTGCCCAATTTCCTCCCTCTCTGGAACTTATCACACTTGACACTCCCAGTATTAGATGGGGATATGATAACAGTAACATGGAAATATTGGAGATAGTATTGAAATAAGCATAGTTTTAAACTAGTTTGAATATTAGCAACATGTGTCTTACCTGATGTCTCCAATTTTTCTGCGAGTTCTAGATAGGCCACTTCTCTCATATCTCCATTTCTAAAGTCAGGCTTCGTACATCGTAGAGGCAGGGGTATTCAGGTCACAGATCGGCAATTTTATCTTCTAGAAGTAAACCGGCTAGCAACTGTTGATCGTACAGTTCTTTCTATGCTCTGACTGTTAGTCAATGTACTGGCCAGTTGTTCACCTTACTTGAAACGCATGTGCTTTGCCGAGTTTTCGTAAGCTTTCTAATTTTATTGAGCGCAAACTTGAGGGAGATCGTCATTCGTGGCAGAAATTATTCAACATGTTGAATAATTGTGTCAGCAGGCAAGAATGACGCAAAAGCTCTTAAATGCTAGCCGCATTCTGGAGTGTGCTGCCAAACTTACAGACACGAAGGACAATTTGCTGAGCAGCAAGCTCTAGTGTGCCCCTTTCTTTAAAAGTAAGCTGGTTTCAAGGAATTACCAATGAAAAAAGTTATCTTGACAAGGAAATTTTTCTCAAAGCAAGAAAAATTTCTGGAAAGCTAACCAGGGAAGAGTGTAAGCACTGGAAGGCATATAGTAAAAATCCCTAATGGTCTTGGATAGTCTCTTCATGAATAAAGATCAGTCAATATCGTTGCGCGTATAAATATGCAAGTAGTTACTTCCTAATGCGTATGAACCGATATGAGACCATTTTCGTACCTTTCACCTTTGTCAGATAATAGAAAACAAAAGCAGACCTGACTCATGAAAAAGCAAGCAACTTTACTGGCTCTTGAGCCCATCTTGGCATTTATTAATTCCAGTGATTATAGTTAACCTAAATTCCATACATTTGCCTTTTTTACTAGTCTCAAGAACCACACATGAAGGCGGAGAATATCAATAAGTATTTGAGTGACTTGACAGATGGAAATATGAGGAATGAGATTTACAGAGATAAAGAGGTTTGTCATTCGTATCCTTTTATCAAGTCTTCTACTACATTTTGATTGATGACTGATATAACCTCTTTTGCAGTTTTTGATATGCTATTGGATTTTAAATTTAGAATAGGGATGCTGGAGGACTCTTCGAGTGAGGAGGCCGGGTCCAGAGACAAACTCGTATAGTGTAATGGTAGTACGCTGTAATGGTCATAGCAAAAGATGCGCATTGGATTTGCAACGTTTTCATTTCACTTTTCAAATATTTGATAAAGGTAGCCCTTCACCAGTGGTGGTTTTCAAGGGGCTCTCCATAAAAAGCTAGGTAGATAAATGTAAAATAAATAAAGATATGAAATAGCAAAGAATTTACATTAAAATATGCTTACATCCAACAAAAAAGAAAGAAAAGCATAAAAAACCTATTTATTTAAGAGCTCTTTGAAACTGCTCAAGGAGGTTGCTTGCTTGCTGAAGCCCATTCCATAACTACGTACCTCTGAACGAAGAACATTTTTGACCACTTTTGAATCTTTTTCTTGGAAATGTTAGATCAGTTGTTGTATTTCTAAGGTTCACAGAGGACAGTTGTGGCTTTCTAGTGAAAAGAGTGCGCAAGTACTGCGGAGCCAAATTCTTAAGAGATTTGGAGACCATAGTATTGGACTAACTATCAATTAGCTCACCAATGGTCTTCCCGCCTAGTTGTTTTACAAGTGTCAGGCCAGGGGAATCAAAACTGCTGCGAGTTACAATACGTGCAGCACAGTTCTGCATTTTTTGCAACTGGTTAATTGCAGCTGCACCACAGCAACCCCGAACTGAAGAAAAGTAGCGAAAACGAGGTTCCACAATACCTGTGTACAAGTTTCTCAGTGATTCTTCATGTAGGAAAGATCTTGCGTGCTCAAGAAAGCCAATTGCTCTGGACACTTTGGAGGAGATTGTCTTAATGTGCTCCCTCCAGTTCAATGTGTTGTCAACTTGTACACCAAAATAATTGATATTTTGCACAACTTCAAGCTCAGTACCCTGAATTCCTATCTCCAAAAAGTTCATTTTTGTTTTCAAAGTTCCTTGAGTTTTTGCCTATTGTATCCTAACTCTTGGACTGCACGAATGATGGGTCTGTTAGGTAAAGTTAACTATATACGGCAAGGGGGATTGGCCTTCACATAGAGGTTTAGCATCGGCGTTAATCTACATTTACTACGTAAATGTTCTATTGACTCCATCTGCACGCCAACTTGTCTATTTGGCCATAGATTTCTGCAAAGAATAGACACAAGTTGGCAGCAATTGGGGTCGTATCTGGCTAAATAGCTTACAAAACATAATGACATACGTACATTCTTAGATTTCCTTAGAAGGGGTTGGATAGCATTTATTGGCCTTGAGAACGAAGGGGAAGTTATAGGAACCCATGAGCTGGGCCTTGAAGTCCAAGCTAATGAAAGGGAGGGGAGCTCCTAAGGGGTATCTAGCAGGTGATGGGATTGAGAATATATCACGCCACCAATTTTGTTGGTAGCTATACGCCAAACTAGGCCAGCGACCTAATGTTTTAATTAGCCAGTCGGGGCTTTATGCACTAGCGGCACAAATCTCAGCCCCTATCCTAACGCTATGGAATGAAAAACCAGAGCGGTTTGGGAGGAAGCGCTTTAACTGCACCGAAAAATCTTGACAAGTTAGGAAATAGTGATCAGAGAAGGTGATGTGAGTTACAATCTTGAGAAAAAGATGAAGATAATGGATGAGGAAATCAACAACATGATGAGTACAAAGTATGAAAAACATCTCACCATGAATGAACATCTTAGAAACAAATAGAGAACAAAATTTGGGAAGCAAAAGAAGTAAACGTGACATCCAACGTGCTACATTGGATATTCATTACACAATCGCAGATGAATCAGTTAAAGATTCTCACCTGCTCAAAACAACAGCATTGGTAAAATAGGGAATGCAGAAATGAAAGTACTCAATGATGATATGATAGTTGAACTCAGAAAGCATTAACATGCATACATGGAAGAACTAGAAAGTGAGTTGCATGCTGAGCAAAATGGGGGGAGCTTTTCATGAATCGACACATTTTACGTCTTATGAACAAGAATTAGAAACAAATTTTTAAAAAATCTTCAATGTGCTTGTGTTTTGTTACTTACAATAATACACCTCTCATATAATTGGTAGTGTACAATTGGCTAGTTAGTACAAAGCACGTCAATTTAAAAAACAAAAATAACAATGATAATGGACATATAGCATAACTCAAAGGTAGAATGGTAAGAAAAGCAAGTAAGTGTTCAGAAGTTCAGGAGTTTAGGGTTGCTGCATGGTCTATGGCAACAATCATATGTCATTCAATTAAACTACAAGTACAATTCTCACTATTACAAGGCAATTTGTAATTTGCTAGCCTGAGTTACAATACAAGCATTTTTATTGGTTATCGATAGAGAGGGAATCACACATTATATGAAATAAAAGACATGAGTTAGCATAGATCCCAAGAGAGCTCATTGAGAGATTTACAAAAGTGACAGATTTGTATTGACTTGTCAAATCTGAGACTAGCCTCGAATATTTTAAGCGCCTTCTGTCTACATTGTTGCTCAGGTTTGTTTCGAAGCCTATCTTTAGTTCCAAAACGTAAAGACAGTTATCTTTAGTTTTCAAAAGTAGGTTAGGACGTAAATCATGACCGGAAATGATTGAGTGTGTAGGGAAGCCTGGAATATCCACATACAGTGAAGATCCCACAACTACTTTCAGTAATGTGGCAAGAAATTTAGGATAGAGTTGTGCCGCCAAGTTTACGGACGTTGTTCAAAATAAACTTTGCAACCCGCTACAATATGAAGTAAAGTTTCAGAAAGAAGGCAAAATTTGCAAGTCAGATGATTTTCTGAGCTTCCAAAGACAACGATTTTTTCGAGTAGGTAGTTTATTACTAAGGTATTTTATAGTAAATTTGTAGATGTTTACTGTTAGATTACTCTCTACCCCAGACCAAATTCCGTTTAATTTTTTGAATGAATGATCCAACAAGAATGAATGTAAGGCACCATGTGTTGGAAAATTGTGTGTTACACGCTCTTTATTACTCGATTTGACTGCTTTCAGTACCTCTTTGGTATTGCGATAAATTTCATATTGCAAGTTCGGTCCAGTACAAGCATTTTTCCTGAGAGCTTGGATATTGACATTAGGGGAAGATTGCAGTATATTACAAGAGACAGTTTGGCACTGAGTGAATTTGACAGAAGGCATTTGGAGATTCAGATCAAACTGATTTATAGTTAGAGCTAAACTTGCCAATGTTGCGCTTACAGGAAGGTCAAGCCAACTGTCAATATATCTGGATATAAGATTGTCAAGATTTTCTGTGACCCAAGTTTTAGGTAAGTCTGCAGCGGTAAAGTGCCATGAAACTTTGAACAATACATACCGATGATAGACTAAAAGCTTATTTTTAGGATGAAGAGACAAATCATCGATTCCTTTCATGAAAGCGGAGAAAAAAGAAAGTAATTTAGACTTAGTGCAGGTTATTAGTCATGTCGAAATCAAAGTAGTTGCCAAGGTATTTAAAAGATTTACCATTTTCGACAGGAGGAATAAGGTGCTTATCAATTAAAAGTTTGTGGCTGAAACTGATTGGATCTTGTTGAATATTTCTTAACACCAAAAGTAACACATTTATCAACCCTTATACGACAGTTTGCCCATTGTCGCCACCTTTTAAAGCAATTAAGTAGGATTTGGCTCTCTTTTTCACCGCTAG
Source organism: Cassiopea andromeda (assembly GCA_018155075.1). Taxonomy (NCBI): domain Eukaryota; kingdom Metazoa; phylum Cnidaria; class Scyphozoa; order Rhizostomeae; family Cassiopeidae; genus Cassiopea; species Cassiopea andromeda. Next base: position 98,696 of record WIPJ01002935.1, on the reverse strand, counting down.
TAATAACAGCTGCATCATCAGCAAACTGAAACCAATGCACTCGGTATATCGTTTTACAAGAAAAGAAGGATATTTTCGAAGCGAGCTTTCTTTGATGGCGCCATGTGAAGGAACACACTGTCCCAGTACAGCAGGACTGGCTGAATTTCTACCTTATAATCGCTTCTGCTGCAGAAGGAATGATGTTCTGCCTTATGCGCAATAGTAACTGCACTCTAGATGAGGCCCTTTTTAATGCTCTTTCTAGGTGATCACTGAATGTCAAAGTTCTGTTCATCTGTCTATCATATGTATATAACTAGGTTGTAAATGTAAATTATTTAGTTAATTCTGAAGAGACCGCAACAAGGGGTGAAACTAGTAGCAAAGCTGTTGTCACTTAAAGTTTCAGAGTCATTCCTTTATTTATTCTATCTGGAGACTGTGTACACAGATTAAATCTAAAGTTTTCATATATATATATATATACACACATATATCTCAATGATAGTTGAGTTGTCCAGTGCGGGTAGCAAAGTAAATAATATGTTAGCGAAAACTGAAATTCATTAGAAGGGTTCCATCTTACTTTGAACTAATTAAATATGTTTAGAACCCTGTAAGGGTCAGCGCAAGTTCTCTCAATAATATTATGCTTGCATTAGCATCAAGCGTATGCCAATGTGCCTACTTGCACATAAATTGAGAAAGGATGGCTTAGAAACTTGTTTTCGTCATATTTCGTTTCGTGAATGCACGTTTCATATTTGATAAATTTCAAATATTCTGGTTATATTTCTGTACCCAGAGACAGCTTTATCCCATTGCATAGGTTATCATTAAGCTGTCATCAAAATCAAAATTCAACAACAGCCTAGGTAATGGAACTGAAAAGTTCCAAAAATGTTGCTATGCAGATGCATGTAGATATTTCCTATGAAGATAAATGTTGTATAAAGGCAGCCAAATGTTTTTAAAAATTTTGGATATTTGCTACAAAAGAAATTTAACAAAGGAGATCATACGATTGGGACTTCATGTGTTAGAGCAGAACGCAAACCATAGCATGCCTTACCCGGATTATCAACAGAAGTAGTGCCATTATTTAACCATTTTAGCCCTCCCTCCCATCCCCTAGGTCTCTCTGTGGCTCCTTTCCTCTCTTTGCTTAGGGTACATTCTTCCTATCATTGGTCGTATCATTAGGCAGCACATAGGTTATAAGGTTGTTTCCAGAGCTGATATCTATTCAGTAGCAATCACATACCATTTTTGTGGCAGGGCTTCATCATTTCTCTCTCCTTTACATACTTATATAAGAAGAGTTCTCCTACTAGTTTTTCCCTTGACAAAAGGGTTGCTCATATTCAATTACAGCTTGACTCAAAAAAGTAAAACTTGCATGTATCTAAGGAAACTCTTAGCACAATGAAATTTATTTCTCATGAGTATATTATCAGTAAGACAAAACCTTCTGTGTATGTTGGTAGGTTCTTAGAGAGATAAAGAGTTATGTGTATCTGAGGCAGTGTCCAGCAGCTTAAGTTTCAATGTTCTCTGAGTAAGTTATTGAAAGAGAAAGTTATGGTACGTAAGTATGTCCTAAGTATGGGCACAATTATCTGCACATGAGGAAGTTCTCATTAGCTTAAGTTTGAATAGCATCTGAAAAAGTAATCAGCTAAGAGAAAATTATTGCATATGTGTGTGTCTTAAGTAAAGATAAAGATATTTGCATTTGAGTAAATTCTCAGCAAATTAAAAGGTTATGCATATCTTAGTCATCAGCAAGCAAATAACTGCTTGTATCTGAGGAAGTCCTCAGCAATTAAAAGTTCTTCACATCTTAGGGAGTCCACAGTAACTTAAGCTTAAATTGTATCCGAAAAATTTACTTTAGGAGGAAGGTTTTGTATATGAGTGTGTCCTAAGTAAGGCTTGGCCACAGCAAGTAAAAGTTATTCATATATGAGGAAGTCCTCAGCAAGTAGAAAAACATTCTAAGTATCTGAGTAAGTCCTCAGCAACTAAAAAAGCATTCTTAGTATCTGAGAAAGTCCTCAGCAAGAGAAAAATCTTCGTATCTGAGGCAGTCCTCAGCAAGTAAACAACTCTTCGTATCTGAGGCAGTCCTTAGCAAGTAAGCATTTCTTCGTATCTGAGGAAAGCCTCAACAAGTAAAAAAGTCTTCGCATTTGAGGAAGTCCTCAGCAAGTAAAGGGTTATTCGTATCTGAGGAAGTCCTCAGCAAGTAAACAACTCAGCAAGTGAAACATTTAAGGCTGGATTTGACGAAATGTTATAACACATCCAGACTGAAGCCATAGAATCTTTTTCTAATATAAAACCTGAATTTTATGAAATTTATTACTGTGCAATCAGTTAGAAGCAATATGGTTTTACCCACAGCTAGAATACTTCCATCGTTTGCGCTGTTACATGACATGCTGTTGGGCATTTCTAATAAAAACAGCCAGGCCGCCTTTTTTGTACCATTTAGCATTCAGCAACGTCAAATTATTCACTACTTGCACCTCCCACCAATAATCGTCTCGTAAACATGTCCCTACGCATATGTCAGAATTTTTGAGCCTTTGGATAAACAAAAAGTCACCTAAAATTGCCCTTGAATGTGTTGATATTCGTGGCAAAAAGAATCTTTTAAGTGCTTCTGTTTTCCATTAAAATCCTTATTCATTAAGCATTTGGGAATGTCAAGGAAGACGGGAAAAGTCGAGCGCAAGCTGTTGACAAACTCCAATACTTGAAGCATCTATGCACTCCCGCAAAATTAATTATCTCAGCCAATTTATGCATCGTATTTATACAGGCAACATCAGTCAGTGGTACATACAACAGGGGAAACGACATTGAAATGAACCCTACGGGAAGTAGTATGGATTTTGTCCATGACAAGGTAAGCCATTCATGTCTCAGTATTGAAATTCTCTCATTAATTAGCTCGTTTACAAACGCCAGTGTATAATTAAGAAAACTAAGTTGAAAAATGAAATCTGATTCAATCTCTGCATTAGCCTTAACTTGTGATAGGGTGCCGAGTGGTTGGCACCCAATCCCTTCCATTTAACTTTGATCCTTGTCTTAGCCTCGTCCTAGCTGAGGTACACCGGACCCTGAGGGCTGGGGTACTGCAGTCCCCACCTCCTACAAACGTTTGATGTCAAGATTGAGGCATCTCAAGAAAAATGAAATTCTCCTTATCATAGGGACCATGCCATAAGATGGCTGGCGTGCCATGTCCCCCACTTTTTTAGAAATAAATTTCCTTAGCATGTGGCATATGTACCCTAAACCCAAGAACTGATGTAGCTTTTACCGTGGCCCCTACCACTTTCAAAGTCATTGTACGAACCCTGTATGAGTGTTAAAAATTCTCTCAGCTTTGAAAATTATCAGTTGTATGCTCAGTGGGCATCTTACGTATTCTATCTAGATGGGATATATCTCGTTATTCAAAAGGCATATTTTAAAGATTTATTCAGCGAGGCTCTAGACATTTTTCAGGGGCTATGCCCCATCCTCATGATTTTACCCCTCGCCACAGCCCTCTCAAAAAGTTGCTCCGGCGTCTCTGTAGGTGGTATCAACGTGTACAAGATTTCTTCTTACAGCCTCCTGGAATGAAGTACGTTGTTTTCTTGGTAGTCTTTGGCCTCTTCACTTTTTCGTTTCATTTTCATTGATCTTATTGAAACACAAAATCCCTTTCTGATATTAATTAATAGTGCAATGAAAATTCAACGAAAGTTTTTAACTAAACTAGAATTAATATCGGTAGATATTGCTAGTCTTCTCAGGGATCGTGCTTTGGTAATCGTGGAAATCATTCTTTTATGTAATAGGACTTCGTTCCACTTCTGTGCACCACAATAGATAAAACTCCTTTTGGAGAATTCTAAGCAAGTCTTCGAAAACAAGGTTAGGCTGTGGAGCAAAGACCATTTATTTTGTTGTAGATCATAACTGCCCTTACCATTTTTATCATCTTTGAAACTGGAAGCCAATTGAAACAACACCCGTCCTTTAATCTTGAGCCTTCTGTAAGCATGCGTGCTCTGTTCTGTAAACGCTGAAGATCAAGAAGCTTTTTGCTCGACAAATTGCCTCATAGTTCATCATGGTCTTCACTTTACTGCTTGTTTTGCAATAACGTCTTCTTTCATTCTATACAAGTAGGCGAACCTTCTAAGTTATAATTTTTTGTTAAAGCAAGCAATTATTGCTTTTTCTTTCTCAGGTGGGTTTCCTAAAATAACATTTATTATACTCTTTTTCATGTGAAGTTTGAACTGGTGTTGCTCTAGAGCCTGAAAATCTGTGAAAACTGAAGTGTTAGTGATATCCTCTGTCTTATTTCTGGGTTTATTTTGCTTGTGCTACAATTACCGGAAATTCTCATTTTATCACCCACCACTATTTAGACCCCTTTTTGGACGACGAAACTTATTAAGACTCCCCTAGAAAATTTTGAATACTACCAAGCGTAAGTGAGCGTCATAGAAGAAAGTAAACTAAGATTAATCACGCTCTATAACCAATAGTTCTCAAGCTATCAAGAATCAAAGTCAGTCATTGACTTACTGCAGATGAAATTATTCTCAATGATTTTGAAATCAGCGGCAAAAACACATCAGAATCACTCATCAGAAGCCAGAAAACATTTTGAGCATAAAATTTTGTTAACCAGCATAATTTTTCGCCAACTAGTACTAGTATCAGTAAATAGTATGCCCAAACATCAAGGTGGCATTGTAAATCGTTGTCCAGCCTCTGCCTTTACTGCAAATATTCCGTGAAACTACTGCATGTCCTTACAGAACCATAGCTGGCATTCGTAAGGAACGTCTGCACCTTAGGGGAGGGAGAAACCAAAGATATGCAGATGCATGCAAAGTCGGACTAGGGAACTGGAGTGGCTCCTGGAATTTTCGTATGGTGGGCTAAATTTTCCGAAGAGGATGCTAAAATAGTTCATTGATAAATAACACAGTAATACATGAATAGAAGAATTCTCCAAACCAAATCGTTTTCACCTGCCGACGGGGGAGCTAGCATCTTCCAACGGAGAGCTATAGCTCCCTAGCCCTCCCTTAGTGCCACCTCTGCATGGGAGTTAGAAGTTATGGACAGAGAAGAAGAAGTTTCGAACCTTCATAAAAAATTATTTCAATTGCTCTCTCATTTCAGATGATAAACCCAATTCAAGAATTGTTGATAAACTCTGTTCTATTTCTTGATATACCTTTGGCGAAATTACTTTGGCACTATGATCCAGACAACTGTTTATCAAATGCTCTTCTTGTTCTTACATTGCTGAATGGATTGGAAGAAAATGCAAAGGAAGTAGCTAAGTCTGCCCCAGATGATTTTGAGAAAGCCAAAAAGTAAATGATTTTTACTTTGACTTTGTATATTCCTTTCTACTTTAAGGTTTGCTGTGTTGGAAAAAATTAAAATTTACGTGCATCGTTTTACTTCGTGTTTCATGTTCCATAAGCTTGTAGGGAAAATTAGAAATTTGCCTGAATCGTGAGTTAATGTGTTATGTATGTTATTATTGAATCTAGTTTAGTAAAAATGCTAAACAATAACATGTCCTAAAGGGCCTGTTGAGGGCATTTCACTTTTGTGTGTACGTCAAATGTCCACAAGTGCAAAAAATCTCTATAGACCTGCTGTACCTGCGGAAAATTGGCGTACGCACTAATATGAAAAGTCCTCACAAAGCTCCTTAGGACCAGTTATCTTGGAGGCAAGCCTGCTTGGTCGACTGGACTGGCTCAGCAAGGTGAAATGAAGTGAAGTGTATATTTGGAAGGATCGACCAGTAAACTGGACTAGCCTCACTTGCGAATTTAAAAACTCTAGAATGTATTGATACCGTTTCTAATCCCGTCTATCTCAGCTTTATTTTGCTCAGTAAAATTTCCTTTCTCTTCATGTGACAGTTCCTCAAAAGGCTTGGCGGTGCTGCTCTTCCAACAATCCTACATATCCCATCTTCATAATTTTTTCATCTCTTTTGAAAATTCTCTATATTTTGCATCTCTATCTTCTTCAAAATCAGATATTTGAAACTCTGTCTTCGTTGTATGCACTTTAAGACAAACTAACAAGTTTCCAACCATATCCGCAATGTTTATTTGAAGTTATTTACATTTCTGTGATGCTTGTTTTGAAGATTTGATTAACATGGGAAGAGAGGAAGGAAGTAGTTGCTAAAGGATTGTACTTTCAATTCAGTCCCGACTTACTCATCAGCCAGGCAAGATCCACCATACTCTTTCACGCATCCTACTTAACCAGGCAGAATGACTGTTACCCCATGCATACGCAATTTTGATTCCAATGTATAGGATACCGTCAACTGGGTTGTGTCGCTCTCATATAAAACAGCCTTCAATTTCTCCACTACAAGCTTCAAAAGTCCACTCTGGCAAGTGCTGCGTTGATGAATGGCATCGCGTTACTTCCATATCATTTCATATATACTTCTCGAGTGAAAATGAGACTCAAAGGCCACAATATTAAGAAATCCAGGAAGCACAAGTTGAAAAATTTGGGGTTTTTCGTGCTAAAATTAGCATTACATTACTATATTCTTGGCAATCTTGAAAAGGTTATAGTTATTAAAGTTAATTCTCTTTTCCTGATGCTATTCATTTCAGACACTTTGAGGAGCTGGCCTGCAATTTGCTAGATACATGTTACAAAACAGACTGGAAGATGACAAAAAAATTACTAGAAAGAAGAATGCCGCTGTGGAGAAACCAAACTTTGATCGATGTGGCAGGAGATATAGAGTTTAAATCATTTTTTGGAAAGCAAGCGTGCTGCATGACTTTGAGAAACCAATGGGATAAGGTAATTGCAAGCCACAAGTAGTCTAAAGCAGTGACAGCGATATGGGAGGACTGGGGGGACGTGTCTCTCCCCCACTTCTCGCCAAGATTAGTTTTCTAACCAGTCATTTATAGGAGAGCGTTTGAGAGCGTAGCCTACCCAAAATCTTATATGAAGTGTATAGCCCAACTTCTGATTGAGCTGCATAGAAAGTGATCAAAATGGCAGGATAGTGGCATTAAGGAAAAATCAGAAGTGGAGTTTGATTTGACTCTTTTTGTAGAGTTGTAAGTGAATACTGTGAATCTATGATTAAGGACATTTTTGGGCTTTTTAAATTCCCAGAAGGGCAGGAAATCGATGGTAAAGCCTGCAAATTGTTACAAAAGCAAAGAATAAGTATAATCCTGTCCTTTCTGTTCTGCTATGTGCCTTCTTTTGTGTAACTTGATAGTTCATAATTTCTGTCGATATCATCGTGCCATTACAAATGACCACATATCGTCTATTTTGGTTTAAATTTGGATATTTAAAGATTTAAAATTTAGATCCTAAGTTTCACCATTAGATCAATTGATAGTAAAATGGGCTAAGAAAACTGTATGTGTACATATAATCAAATTCTCGACACTTCATTCTAGAGAAGGATTCACTACCCCCATCTGCTTTATCTGTAATTGCTAGCCCCTAATGATTACCCCATATGTTTTCTACAACTCGTCTAGGACAACTACGAAATATTTTCCCCTTGCATCCTATCTTGGCCAGTAGTTAGGTAACACAACTTTCATGTATGATGGGCGACGCACTTCGTGTAAGGTTGTGAGCAGGCCATTCCCTGAATACCTTTTCTGTGTGAAATGTGACACATGAAGTTTGCAATGTGATACAAAAAACTGTCGATGTGTACAAACATGATATGCTAGCTGCAATATTTGAGTTGCCGACATTGAATAGTTTCAACAAGCAATTTTTGCAATATATCTGAAGGGCTAGAGTCAAGGTCAAAATATATATATGAATCCCTGGAGGATCGTCTATGCCTAGAGAAAATTGATCGCACTTGCACGTACACACTTGTAACAGCTGCAGTATGAGCGAAAGTTCGCCCATGCAAACGCCGCTTACACTGTGCAATCGCTATTTCCAAATGCCAACTCTCAGGGTATCGTGTTTTCGTTGGCTTCCCCTCAAGGTAATTTTCTCAACATTCTTATACGATGTATTTTGATGCTTCTGGGGCAGAACTTGCAATAATACCCATTTTTCATCATGCTGAGAGTAATCGCCCGTACATAAATAGACAGGAGTACAATTAAATGCTCGTCCAACAGTTTTTGTACTTCTTCATGGCATGCTGTGGGCCACTTCTGTTGGAATTAGGCAGGCCGCCAATGTTTGTACCATGTTTCATCCAGTAGCTTCAAAATTTCAACTACTTTCTCCCCCCACCTCATAATCGTCTCGTAAATCCGTCCCTACGCATATGTCAGAAGTTACGAGCGTATGGGTAAAAACCAAGTCCTCTAAAGTTTCTCTTGAAAGTGTTTGAGTTTGTGGCAAAAAGAGTCCTTTAAAAATTTTTATTTTACCATAGAAATCTTTATTTATTAAGCATTTGGGATTGTCAAGGAAGACGGGAATAGTCTAACGATGTTTTTTGACACACCACAGTACTAGAAGGATTTATACACTCCTGCAAAAATAACTTTCTCATCCAACTCGCTATACATCATATTTATGCAGGAAAGATCAGACAGTGATACAGAAAACGCAGAACGCAACAATGGCAATAATACTACTACGGTAAGCAATTCATGTCTCAATACTGAAACTCACTCATTACTTAGCTCGTTTGAAAAACTCTAGTGTAGAATTAAGAATGCTAGCTTGAAGAATGATATCTGATACAATTTCTGCAGTAGCCTTAACTTATAATACGGTGCCGAGTGGTTGGCACCCAATCCTTTCCATTTAGCATTGATTCTTGTCATAGCCACGTCCTAGGTCAGGTACACCTGAGTCTGAGGGCTGGGTTACTGCAGCTTCCACTCTCTGCAAGTGTATGATGTCAAGATTGGGGCATCGAAAGAGAAATTGAATTCTCCTTATCACAGGGGTGGTGCCATAGGGGTGCCGGAGTGCCATGGCCCCCTACTTTTTCAGATATACTTTTTCTTAGTATGCAGGATATATACCCTAAACAGAAGAGCTGATGTATTAGTCCAAGCCTAAAGAAACGTACGATAGCACTTGCGCGTACACACGTGGAGAAGCTACAGTACGAGCGAAAGTTCGCCCATGCAAACACCGCTTACACTGTGCAATCGCAATTTCCAAATGCCAACTTTCAGCGTATCGTGCTTTCGTTGGCTTTCTATCAAGCTAATTTGCTCAACATTCTTATACGTTGTATTTTGATGCTTCTGGGGTAGAGCTTGCAATAATACCCATTTTTCATCATGTTGAGAGTAATCGCACGTACATAAATAGGCAGGAGTGCAATTATATGCTCGTCCAACAATTTCGTTCAGGCATTGACAACAGAACGGTATTGGGAAGTTAGCAATAGGCCTAAAGGGATACCGAGCTCCATAGGCGAGATAAACAAGACGATAAGTGGAGGCTTCTGAGGTACCTCTTTGCCTATGTGGAAAGAATAGTAGCTGCACACCCGAATATTATTTAGTTAACTGTTACTACTACAGTTGGTGAAATAGGTGTCCGAGAGGAAAAGAATGGAAAGGGCATGTTGCTATATTATGCATTCGGCAAACAGGCTTATGTTTATGGTGACCGCGTAGCGCATTTGTTCTATAGTGTTCTGGGGACGTGCTTCCCCAGCTAATTTTCAAGTTCAGATCTTCTGAAATCCGTATAAACGCCTAAATTCCTACTTTTCTAGAAATGTTCGGTGAATTTCATGACACTTTTCTCATTTTGCAGATAAAAGTGAATGAGCTAACATCTTGGAAATAAGGGAGGAGGAGAAAAGTGCATAATGGATACCACCCCGTAAAAATAAACGGCGGCTGGCATTCTAGTCTACCAATCATTTATTTTTACCAAGTCATATTGCACACTTAAAGTGCACACTTCGTAGCATTGCAGACTTACACACTTGGGAATTTTTAGCTGCACGATCTTTGTAGAAAGTGTCATACTTTCTTTGCCGTCTTCGTCATAAGATATTCATTCCTGCCTTATCTGAGGCTATGTTTCTTGCAATCATATCAGGGTTCTGCTTTTCCAATCAAATATTGCTTATTAAGCACCATATACGTTCTCTGTTGTATCATGGTAACGTTTGGAAAGCAGTCTATTCCATTTCAGAAAGTTCACTTTTACTCCTCCTGCTCCCCCTAACGACAAACAGGAGGGACGATTGCTTCACATGCCTCCTCTGGCGTCTGGCGTCCCTGCCTTCAGGACATGGACAGAAGATCAGTATTTTCAAGCAGTATGATAAAATTTTACTAGTGTACGTTTGAATCTTGCTATACAAGTTGAATTTTGCACTTCATGTCAAAATAATCTAAATGCAATGGATGATGGAACATTTTCAGGATGAAAGAGGGAAGAGTTGCTCTGAGAAACTTCCTCCCAAGTGGAAGTTACGACTTCATGCGGTTTGTATAACTTTAGAATCTCTTCATGATTAGCTTGTTTGTATGTACTTATTCCTTCATGAAAATTAGCTTTAAGATTTTGCAAAATTACCTGAAGGGGATTGGCGTTCAGATTTCAAATTGCACAGTGAGCTGATAGGGCGAAATAGGATGCCAAGTTCTTTTCTGTTTTGGCTTTTAGTTTGCGATCAGATGTCTAGTAACCCAAAATCATGCCTCTTAAGATCACTTTGAAGACATATAATACTGGAAAGCTGCCTGGCAATACCACAATTCACTCTCTGATGAAGTAGATTTCTAATTTCGTTCAATGACTTTTGAAGCTGTGATGTCCAACTTTTCATCACACAAGTACCCATACAAGTACATCACTAGACAAAATTTTACGAAGATGGCAGATTTGAAGTTGGATTGTCTTTTGAGGTCGTACAATTGAGATATAGCCCTCAATCATCACAAAATCTCACAATATTTATCCAATTTTACAATACTAAATAAAGTTGCAAGAATTCGCAATTTTACAAGAAAAGATGGATAGCTTGTAATGTCGATAGCGTTTCATATACGCAAGATATAAAAATTGTTCCTTCTGGTAATGTGAATTGATGCCTTATGAACATGCTTGCAAAAATTATTTTCCATTATTCGAAACTATGTCTTATCAGCTTTTTGCAAAGAAAGCACACTTTTTACCACGAAAACACACTTCTCGATGATTTACCACGAAAACACGCGTTCTCGCAACGCTATTGGCAGGAATACTTCGATGGTGATTCCTTTGTTAACCAATCAAGATTTGACGCCTATGCTGGTACACAGTATAATGCAAGACAGTAGAGGTCATCAGAGCTTTATGTTTGTAATAAACTTGCTGTGGAAGGAATTCAAACTCCCAAAACTAGGCCTGATGATTTTGTTATAGTCTCAGACATTCCTTTACTATTGATAGTACTTGACGATTTCAAGTACTGTTATGGATTTGTCATTCTACGAAAATTGCCAGAGTTGCTTACAAATGGCTTCACAACATTATTAACTGTTGATTTTGTAGGCTGTCTATTGGCTGTCATTACTGGCACTTGGGTTTTTTGTTGTTGCACCTAAAACCGTCGTACATGAACCATTCAAGTGGATAACATTTTCAGTCGTATTGTCACTAGCTGTGGATGAAGTGTGTCAAGTAACTATCTTTGCATTTATCATTCAGTACGTAGACAAATTTTGTCACCAATCGTAATTGGATCTTGTTAGGTATTACCAAGTGCTGATGCGCAAGCATTCAAAAAGTGGGGTAGCAAAATCCAAAAAGGATTGCGGGGCATAGGAAAACGAGCAGCCTTTTAAACTGTGGAGCGCTTGCTCCCAGCCGTGGCTCGTAGCGCAAGGCTGGTAACACACAGGTTACTTATTTCAGAGCATTGCAGTATGTCATTGTAAGTCAGATCCTTTGTATTAATCGCTACCGTCTTGACAAGGAGCCCCTCATAATGCTTGCCTACTCAATGATGTAGTAAAAATTGTTTTTTAAGAATTAGTAGATCGAAATACCGAAGAAGCTTTAAGAAAGTTAAGAGAAAATTTATCCACAGATCTTCATGAATGGCCTTAGAATTTTGGAAGCAATTTTTTCTCTCAACGCATTAGCAACCAAGTTGGAGACTTCCTTATGCTTTCGTGAGAGCAATTTATATCTTTCTCCCATGTAGGAAATGCTGGGGTGGCACCCTTCCCTCCATTCTGCAGAAACCGATATTAATTTCTTTGCTTGTCGATGAATACTTGAATAGCGGATATCTTTATGATTTTTCGGTAGCTTACATTTTTAGTGCTCTAGCTCGTCTATAAATCTCACTTGCTGCTGCTATGCCAGTATGGAAAGAAAGCGATAAGCCCAGGACGGACATTTCCATTGTACTGATAGGAAATTGGTGCACAATACTGGTGTAAAAAATTCGTACTGTTCATACTGGTTGCCACAGAACCTAGTAAAAATATTTTTGACGCCACTATTCACCTTTCTTTGCTGCTTACTTTTTTTTGAGTAGGCTGTTATACCTAGTTTTTTTCAGATAATTTAGGCCTACTATGCATGCTGCATCCAGGTATGCTACCCCTAGTTTAGCGTCCCTTACAGGTTCTGTTTTCGTAGGTAAAAAGTTCGTAAGTTGTCAACTACTATGCACCCCAAAATTTAAGAACCTTTAAGAGCTACAAGGAAAGAGCTAAGAAACCTTTGACAAATAGTACATTGAAATCGTTCCCCGTTCAATGTAAAGCTGTACCGAAACAATATCAGCATAGCATTTCTTTAAAACTTTTTCTCACACTGACATATTTTGTTAGTTCTAATGCTAATAGTCTAGTACACGTACATTCACATTCTGCTTGCGTTTTCTCTTCAATTTATTTCGTTAAATTAAAGAATTTTTAAGAAGCTTTTAGAACTAACTTGTGACCAAAAATTAAGAAAATTTTAGTACAAGGCCTTGAACTAGGTTTCTTATGAAAAACCGTGCAGCATCTCTTATGTCTGTTCAAATCTCTGGATCAGTTTAAGCAAAAACTCTAATTTTAGACAGTTTTGTAATCAGTAAAGACTATTGCACGCTTTGTTCACAAAAACACCAGATACCTTTGATGTGCTTTGATGTTCTTAAATGTTTTTACTTTGACTCTCAAGTTACACTTCTGTTTTTGAGTAAGGAAATTTACCAGCGAGTTTAAGGAAAATTCAACTTTTTGTTTTTGTACTCGTTCATCATGAAGCATTAGCAACAATACTACAGTACAATGCATTTTTTACCTGCAGTTTAAACGCTGTAAAAAAGCACCCAAAGGAACAAAAAATCTTGTTCTTGATGAAACTGCTGCTTTGCACCACTCTTATGTTACTCTCAAATGCCAGTGAACTTGAGCCACTGTATTTCTTTAACTGCATTCCTGTAATAGATGTATGTTTTTTACTAAAAGTATATAATTCTATTTTAGGTCGTACAGGTTGGAAAAGGATTCTGTCGTAATTTAAAAAATTGGGGAAAAAATTGCTGGAACATCCTTGACTTGATAATTATCATATTATTCTTTGTGGGATTCACACTTACTTATTACCATACCTATTGGTCAAGACTGGTTTTTTCATTCTACTTCTTTATCTCCTGCATGAAAGCGATGCAGTTTTTCAAAAGAATAAAGACTTTTGGTGTGTATTTGGTGATGATTAGAAAAATGGTAAGATCTCTGTTTGCAAGTAGAGTAATCGACATAGGTTTGAGTGAGGACAGCTCCTAAGGGCCCTTAAGCTTTTTAGGCCCTGAATTAGTCCCCCAGAGAGTTTCAAAAATCAAGTCTCTTTTTATTGTTTGGAGTAAAAATTAGGATGAGGCTCCAATGCTACTGCATTCCTAAGAGCTTAGAGGTTCTATGCTACGTCACTGCTGTTAACGGTTATAGCCTTAATATAGTCATTTTACACTGGCAATATTTTAATAAATTCGAACTATAAAGGTACATTTTTCATTTGCAAAAGCTGAAAGTTGCATTTTTTTGTGTTGTCCAGAGAGTAGGCAAGTTGGTAAATATATACAGAACTTGATTATATCCAAACATCTATATACATATCAATGAAGCATAAATCGTAGTAAGCAGAAAACGTGTTGTTAATCCTATCAAAATAGACTACTAACTAAAACTATGAGTCACTAACAGAATATGTTGATATTAGGCTCCAATCCCCTACAAAAGATTGAATCCCAGACCTCAGCATTTGACAATTTAAATCTTTATCCACTCTAAGCTGTGAAATTTCCCTTTGCTCTGTTATTATCGTCATTTAATTAAATATAAAAATATCAGCATTAAAGTTAGGGTATATAATTTATGTCAAAGTTAAGTTAGAAATTTAAAAATAGGCTAAGTTAATCCAACGTCCAATTTCAAAACAGTGAATGTCAATTAGTTTACTTATATTCTTTTGGCAATGAACTTTACTCACCAGCAGTATCTTGACGTTTTGGATTATGTTCTAGATGGAGGTATTTCTTTTCAAAGATTTTTTCTATCTTAAAGCAATATCATTGATTTTATTTTGAATTTTAACCATTTTCTACCAAATGAGCTATTTTTCCATGATGGAATATTTCTGCTCAGATAATCCTGACCCAAGTCCGACTTGTACTTATGCGATCATTTTACATACCACTGACACCGAAATAGTAGACCCCTTACAACTAAAGGCTAGCCATTTCTGACAGTGAGCTAAGCACCTATGCTCCTAAGTACTTCCTGGTTACACCCTGTTTTCCACCTATATTCACACTCTCTGGAATTCATCCTATCTAGTCCACCATCACCACTCAGTACCAACCCTGTTTGCCCCTGATGATGATGCTACCTGGCTACGCCATTGTACAATTGATGAAAATAAACTGATAGTGAAAAATTTTTCTGATCTTGTCTTCAGAATAATAACTCCGTTGAATAATGCACTTCAATGCAGAGCCTATGAACACAGTACTGATAAAACATTTATAGTAAATATATTGTTATAAAACATTTATAGTTTCTTCTAAAACTACACTAATGCATTTTAAGCTTCAAATTTGCTAACTAAAATTTGAAGCAGCTAACTGTCAATTTTGGAGCAATCTGAATAGTACTAACTTCTCTTTGCAGATAAAGACAATGGTGAAGTTCATGGTTGTGTTCTTTATATCAATAATTGGATGTGGATTATTTTTGACTGCGCTACTTCATCCTAATACTGCACTTCATCCGGACATACTACTTCACATGCTATTCCGTCCATCACTCGTGCTTTTCGGTGAAACTGGCATTGAACGTTTTGAATGTAAGGAATTCAATTATTTCTATTCAACAAATTTCAGGGCAGGACACATTTAGGGCTGGTGCCAGGAATTTTCCGACGGGGAGCAGACTCTTACGATAAGGAGATAATGAATAATGAATGAGATTTATGTGGCAAGATTCCGAAAAATATTTGTTTACAGCAATGGTAATCGGTGCACTTTGTATTTGTGCTGGTGGAGTCCAAACTTCCGACCCCCGCTTATTGTGATCCCCACTTATTTCATCTGAAGGAATTTTCCAACCCCCCTGCTTATTAAAATCCCTCGCTTATTCGGGACCTAAGATTATGCTTTTAGTAAGAGCATCTACCAAAGTCAATGCTTTACAAAATAATTTGACACCTTTTTATCACTTATTCTTTTCTGACAGACAGAGTGGATAGGCGATGCCAGTACCTAATTTATTATGATTTTCCAGCACCATTGTTTCTGCAAACCACGCCCTTCAGTCTGCAGGGAAATGATGCCACATCTAGTTCTATTCTATTTATATTTATTATTTATATTTATTTATTTAATATTTTATATCTATTCTAGGAAAATTATCTCACGTAAAAAAATCTACATTGCACCTTTTCAAACCTTTTTTGATTACATTATTCTGTCTCTCTGTGGGATAATGATGAATAATGCCGTAAATCCTCCAATAAGCCCCCTACTCCGAATAACCTCCCCCTAAAATTTGTGTTTGCAACTAAGCTCCCCTCGAATAAGTCCCTTTGGGGAATTATTTAAGGAAAGCCTAAGTGCAGAATGATATCTTATTTCTAGAAAGCCCCCACAAGACCATAAGACCATAGCTATAGACAATTGCTTCCTTTGACTGGATACTAAGACACAAATAGAAACTAGACTTCTATGACGATAATGGCAAAACCGCTATTGGCTACTAAATTTCGTTTGCGAAAATTCGTTTGCAATTGTTAATTTAGCTGATGGAGAAAATAGTGTCGTTTTTTCTCAACCTTTGAAAAAAATTTAAACTTTACTTTGAAATAAGCCCCCACCAATAAATTCAATTTTGTAAATAAGCCTCTGGGGGATTTTTCGTGGATTTGCGGTATCTCAACTCAAAAGGACTCTTGTGAACAAGAAACGTATGGAAGTGTCCCATTTCTCCCAGCTAATTTTATTCAAAATCACTGCTTAAATTTCAAAGACCACTTTTAGTGGCCAAGACCACTCTAAATTAGACACTGAGGAATAGCACACTTTGGTGAATTTCAAATTTAGAGCAGTTGTACAATTAAATCATTCCTACAACGCTATTCTATCACGAACTTGAATTTCCAGAAATCACTGGTAATTCAAGCTGAAGAGCGCTTTGCCACATAGGTACATGAGTTTTGCTAGCATACAATCAGTTGCGATGTATCCTATAAATTGCTAGTGTATGCTCATGTTGATCATGTTTGCAAAAGGGCACCGACTCGTATGGGCACCTCTTGGGACACCGTAAAGCATAGGCACCTCTGGGACCCAAGGCGCCTCTTTCAGACATTTCCATTCCTTCCTCTAGCAGGTCCTGTATTTCACACAGTCAGAAATAGTTCTCTCTTCCAATCATATCTTACTTGTTGATATAATTTGTTTGATCTCCGTTGTATCATATCAGTGTCTAAAAAAGGATTGCACTGCATTTCAATATTGGTACTTTTGTTCCCCTGCTCCCCAAAATGAAAGGCAGCAGTTGCGCTTGCTCACCTCTGCCCCCTTCCAGAGTCCCTGGGTGTGGCATCATTTTCCTCTCCGGCGTCCGCTGGAGTGCATCATTTTCCTGCAAGTTGAAGGGCTTGGTTTGCTGAAACAGTGGTGCTGGAAAATCATGTTAAAGCAGACACTGTGCTTAACTTAACAGTTGAAATGCACATGAAACACTACTGAAAATACAATTTTTTGATTTATTTCTTATTGTAGTAAACGATCAAACCACCATCTTTGGCACAAGCAAAGTCAATTTGATATCGGAAATTTTGGTTTTGATTGTAATGGCTGTATTTCTTCTGTTTTCAAACATTCTGCTGGTGAATTTGTTAATTGCCGAGTTCAGGTTTGAAACTTCTCTTTGATTACCAAACAATAGGATACACGTTATGTTATATAAGAAACCTAGCTCATTGCCTTGTAGTAAAAGTTTCTTAATGGTTGGTCGCGCTTTAGTTCTAAAAGTTTCTTAGCAGCTTCTTAATTTAGAGACAAGTCATCATTAATACTTGGTAGGGAGTTGAAAGATATCTTCATTTGTACCAAAATTTTTTATGGCCCCTCAATCTCCCTTCTGATAATTTTAATGGTCCATTACCATGTTCCCGAGCATCTGCTCATAGTTCAACAATATTGTATGGGATCCATCTATAGCACTGGCCTGCGAAGTTTTGAAGGCCAATCATGTGACAACTGACTCTGGGGTAGTCACGCAAAATTAAAAAATAATGCTCATGTCGTCCAACCTGGTCAAGTTTTGGAGATACGAGGTGGGGAAAAATTGTTAGTAAAGCTTTTTAGTGTCTTTTTTGCCTGTAATTTTGATAAAGTGTTTCTAAAGAAGCAAGAATTTTGTCAAACAAACTTCAGAATATATAGATTATGCACAACACAAAAGTTAATCGTGGAAAAAAGGTCTTTCTAGTGATTTTCTCTCTCCTTTGCTGAGTTGTCATTAAATTTTGTTTAAACATTAGCAGTAGTCCGTAGGAAAGTTCACATCCTACCGGCCTAGGTTACGTCATTTGATGACGCGAATGTCCAGTAGAATCACTGGGCATGTATACTCACTTGAATCTCGACAGCACTAGGGGAGATGGTCTAAGTGGAACCGTAGAAAGTGCATTTTTTGAATCGCATGCAGTTTTAAATATTTCATCAAATTCTGCCTCGCATTCTGCACTTTATTTGCTTTCAAGAAAGTTTGTCATTACGGGCAAGAGCAACCGCAAAGCAGACAGCTCAGGTGCACTCAGCGTATCATCGAACATTGAAGTTCCAAACCTCGTCTTGGTTGTCATACGTGTCTGATAGATATTTGGCGTAAGCTCGACTGTCCTGCAAACACAGATAGCAAGTGTGATTTGTACACCAGCCCTATAATCCTAAAGCAAATCCAGCAACCTTAGCATCTTCTCAGATCAATCAGCGATGGTTATGGTAGTTTCGAGCAGATAGCAACTGATTTATGTTGTCATGGATTGGAGTGTAGCTCTGCTAAACAATAAGCGACCATCCAGATGTAAGCAGAAAAGTTTCAGTTATAGCTTCCTAATGTTAAAGAAAGGTACAGTTTGGGCTTCACGCTGCCTGAGTTTCGTCTTGAATATAAAAGCGAAGATTTGGCCTCCAACATTTCTGCATTTCTAGAACTGAGTACTACTCAAAGGTCACTAACTTGAGTTAATCATATCTCAAAAACTTGACCTGACCCAAGAAAATGGACGTTATATTTGGATTCACTTCACCAAAAACTGCAAAAATCAGTTTGAAAACCTTTGACCTTTGAAAAATTTTTAAGCACACACCAGAGTAATTATTTGCATTCAGATGCAAATATACAGGTAAGAAGTCATCCCTGAGTCTTTTAAGGATAGTAATTGTCATTACTTTAAGCCAAAGTTCCACAAGTCTAGACTTAAGCGGCTATTTGATGAAGATGAAATATAGACTTTATAATAGAGAGAGCTCAGCAAAGAAAAGGAGCGCAGGATGGCTCTGGATATAGCTTGAGGAAGCTTGTGCCAAAGTGACAAAAATTGCGTATGATCATGGTGATTGTAGTGACTACTGCAGTGACAATAACTGAGTCTGGGAAATGTAGCTTATATCTTGTACAAAACTAAAACATAGTACAGACAGTGAAAATAACAGTTTGAATTATGATTATTGATAGCCTACCTTTGTTATGACTTTATGTTTGGTGACCCCTTTTTGAAGTCCAAAAATTTTTGACAACCTCTTTGAATATCTTCCGGCCCCTTACCCTACTTTATTAATGACTACTCCCGTAGCGAACTAAGTTGCTGTGAAAGCGAACATTGAACGTGAATGTAGCAAACTACTTGTCCTTCAATAAGTAACATGCGTCAGTATGAGTTAAATTCTAAAGCAATGCAATATTTGCATTGTTTTGGTACACCCGTTAAAGACTTCAATGTATTAATTGTATAAAGTTTCTTAAATTTTAGGCTGTCTAATACTAGGTGGCTTATGAAATGTTTTCTTAAACTAACGTTTAGTGCTTTAGGTTGAAATAGACAAAAAAAGCTTACTGATGGTTTATAAATGATTTTATGAGTTTACTGATGAATCATTACGAATTAGTGGAGTAATCGATGGGTAAAGTAACAAAGTACCATGATATGTCCGAAAATATTTGGCCTTTACCTTTCTAAAACTCTATAACCCATAATAATCGGAGGAAGGACGTTGATGAATATTGGCACATTCGAAGACCCCCGCTTTTATTTAGACCCCGTATATTAATTGTAGAAATTTTAGAGTTGCTTCCAATGTGCGTAGATCATTTTTGCCAAGATGTGTATGCAGGGACTTCATTAAAACTCAATTACTCTTCCTGTCTTATGTCTTGCTATGTTTAGATGATACTAGCATTTCATAATAACAGATATGTCAGGGCGCTGTTTCCTATATGCTCGCATATCCACCCCCTGTTTATTTTGAACTTCCCAATAATTAATTTTAGACATTTTTTAGACCTCCTACTCATTATGATTCCCGGTTTATTCCGGTTTAACCGGTTTTAAAGTACCTTCTGAAGCAAATGTTAATGAGTTGCTTAAAATTTTGTACTGAAAGTACAGTTTTGCTTACTGTATTTTAAGCTTTTGCGTTACGTTTTATAAACTTGTACTACTACACCACTAACCAGTAAGAATCAGAAAGCCAATCTAATTTGAATTTCTAAATGAACACAGCAAAGTAATGTCTATAGCGCATCTAGAAAATTTTCTAAGAAGTAGCTGTTCCGGAAAGTAAGAAAACGTTCTTAGTCATCATACGGGCGCGTTCCTTCTTCCAATGTCAGAAACGAAAACCTTAGTTTTTGTTTTTTTCTGACATGGGAAGAAATGTGCAAATAAAGCCACCACCACGCATAGAAGAAGCACCCTAAATCCAACATGTAAAGAGAAAACTAACTGCATCCCCCTAATCACAACATTTAATAGAACTCATTTAATAGAAAGCACTAAAGAAGACTTACTATACAATTTTGCCAATCTTTTAATACTGCAAATGGCTTATGTTGCAACCTTTTACAAACTACCAACTCATTTAAAAGCAACGTTACACATATTTCTTACAGTATCTACCACAAAACTAATTGCAAAAGCAAAAATGTCATATACCTATTAGAATGCACAAATTGTGCATGACAATACGTTGGTAAATCCGAATGGCCCTTCATCCAAAGACTTATTAACTATGGACACAGAATTAAGTCCACTCACTTTGACAATTTACTTCTCGTGGAACAGCATTTTCGCCTACATGGTCATCACTTTTCCACAAATGCAAAATTTACCATCATAGAAAAGATTAAAAATGCGTCAATAGACAAAAAATATCTTCCTTTTTAGAAACACATGAAGACAGATGAATAACACATCTGAAACCTTTACATCCCAATGGTCTTATGAATAAACGTAACCAACCACAAACAAAATCACATACACAATGGGATAAGCTACAACTTCTTGTGCATCTGTTTTTATTGTACATTATTTTTCCCTGTGGCTTATCAAATTGTTTCATTTAACGAAACTTTACAAATACTTGTTTTTGCCGTCTCATTAGGCATAAGCCCACTTGATTTATCTTACTAAAAAGTATATTAACATCTATAAAAACAGTAACCTAGACAACCTGTACCATTCTCCTGAAGATGACCTTAGAGTCGAAACTAGTCGAGGATTGATGATAAAAACTTTTAGAAGAATTCCAGAGCGTCTTTTGTTTGTTCATCTTTGAGTAATTGTGGTTTGTGCTTTTGGCAATTTACAGTGCTATACACGAAGAAACCAAGGAAAGAGCAACTGAAATTTGGATGTTTGAGCAATATGAGTTGCTTGAAGAGTTTAAAAAGAAGCCATTGCTACCGATTCCATTCTCTATTTTTGAGAACACTTGGAAGCTATTCATGCCTTGCAAATGTGGATGTAAGTAAATGTTCTAGATAACTAAGCAAATTGCGCCTTTACATGTTTCACAAAGCAATTTGCGCTTTTACAAGATATTGTTTAGTCCCTAAAAATTCTGTGGCTGGAAAATTGTTTTTATGCAACTAGTGCAAGCTTTCTGCAGAGCACAAGCTGTCCAAATGTGTATCTTAGTTTGTTATTGTGAATGACATGCAAAAATCAGCAAGCTTTTTAATATGTTAGATAGTGAAAAGGTTTGAAAGATATCATGGAGATGGCTATTGAAACGTCGATAGTAAGAATCTAACTGGAGGAAATGCCCTGAACGGGCAAAATCACTTTTGGGGCGAATGCCTTATTCTTTGTTTGTGAATTTCCAGTTAGTTCTTTTAGAGAAACAAAACCATGCAGAAGTTTAATTTGGGAGGACATTGCCCCGCGCCCCTGGCATGTGTCAGTGACTACTGGACTACTGGAGATGATAAGAAAGGATTAGACAATTAGCTGATTGTTCCTTACTTAAATCTCCCTAAATTTCCCCATATTTGATTTTGCACAGTCATAGTTAATTGTTGTTGGATTACCGATGTGGTAATTGATTCACATTTTTTTAGGTAATGAAGAAAAGCCTGAAACTAAAGGAAATAAAGAAAAGGAAATATGTGCATTTGAAAGGTTTTGCTATAAAAAGCTGTTTCCAACGATTCCTGACGATATTGTAGAATAATTATGCTTGAATTCTAATCAGTCTTTCTTGCGACTGGAGCATGTTCACTTCCACATGAGTGCTGATGTTTTGGATAGAATTGCAGTAAAGGGCCGTTCTCACGAAACCTCAGCCTGGAGTGTAAAAAAGCTCTCTAGCTATGAACATAAATTAGGTGCAATCAGCAGAGTTTGATGAAAATACACAATGTCTCGGAAATGAACAACATAGTTGGCATATTTCTTTGAGAATGTAAGTTTTGTGCTTGATTAAGATCGTTTACAAAATTACATCTGTCATGCATTTTGTCACGGATGTCCCTAGACATTTTGCCATATTTTAACAGAAAATTAAAAAATCAGCTAAAATAGTCAATGTGATTTGAAGCTTCATCTATTAGCATTGCCAAATCCTAAACCAATAAGAGAGATCTCAAATGTAATATATACGATGTCATAAATGTCACGCAAATTTAAAACCTGCTGAAAATATGTTCTGGTGGATGCAAAGTTGCTTTATA
This sequence comes from Cassiopea andromeda, assembly GCA_018155075.1. NCBI lineage: Eukaryota > Metazoa > Cnidaria > Scyphozoa > Rhizostomeae > Cassiopeidae > Cassiopea > Cassiopea andromeda. The sequence goes on along the minus strand of WIPJ01002935.1, from coordinate 75,984 downwards.
ATTTTCCAGCTCTATCCTTTCTATTTCACGGCAAAGATATTTTGGAGTTAATTTTCAGGTGTTTTCATTAACATTCAAGCCTTTTGCTCAAACGTTTCTCTTTGGTTGTCACGTACGTTACCTGGGAATGGCCAGAATAGCTTGAGTAGGAAGATAGAAGTAGCCACAGGGAAGTATCCTCGATATATTTTTTTTGGGGGGGGGTTAATAAAAACTCATAAAAAGTTAGTAAAGAGGTCTTTTGAGCATTCATTGAACAACTCTTAAATTCACATTACATTAATACTTATAGGCGGATGTTAAGAATCTGATGATCGTAGATGTACCATGAAACATGTATATCAAACAGCTAGGTTAGATGTTGGAGAGGGTTTTAGGAAGATCTAGGGGAAGGGTTGAGGAAAGGGTTTGGGAGGGTAAAGAACTAGGGAATGGAATAGGTGAGTGTAGAGATAAAGACTTGAATTATTGAATCTTCATTATAGCTTCCTCCCTTTACTTAAAGAGTGGGAATCAACTTCATGGTTATAGAAGCATGCTTTCATTTATTATCTAAGTAGTGTGCATATTGCGAGTATGAAGGTCTTAATGTCAACCCACTTGACTAAAATAGATATTTCTTTAATGATTATTTAGCATGTTATTCTCAATATCATTTACTGATACGCCAGGAAGTATTTTGCTATTTCCTAAGCTCCTGATCATTCACATATAAGTAGTGCGTATGTGCTTCTTGATGTTTTATTCGTTGTTTAGAACAATGAGTCTAGCCCTGATGTCCCCTGTTGCAGCTAGAAGACCTTGGAGTCATTGGCCGATGGCTCTAAGATAATATTACGATCTAATAATATTGTTTCAGATAGTAAAGACATAATTTTAGGTTTTTTATATTTCCAAAACATCAATTTCATTACAAAGTAGTAGCACCAACATGGACAATCTTCTTCAAATACAACTCAACGAATATCTTTCGTGTGTCCATAAGCAAGAAGGCGATCACCTGGTGAATTTTTTTATGTGTTCCAGTAGTGACTGCTCCTCATTTCCCTTTCAAGGAGTTCTAATTTTTATTTACAATTCGATGAGCATTCTAGGTAGCTCGCCAAACCCCCAATGTGACATAGCCCTGATGTTTCTTAACTATTGTTAGGCTCTGACTCTTAAGTGCAATTTGTTTAAGGAAACACAAAACATTAGTAACAGTCACTGAAAGTTGTAACTAATCACAATCTATTGTATTGCTGTCTGTGTATTCAGTTACACAGAGGACCACTGCATACTCATGGCAAAAAAGTTTTTAATTATGTTTAATTGTGTTTAATCATGTTTACATGCCATGAGCAAAGCACATCTATTTAATAAATTACTATAACATGTATACTCATAATTTACATGTCTGCTTTATTGATTTCCATAATCTACTTTTATCTTACTTTTTCTATTTACAATATTCAACAGTACATTAATGTTTTTTATATGATATAGTCGTGACTTGTATTCCTAATCGATATTTTGTAATCATTGCTGGCTGTATTGCTTGATATTAGTCAGGGTGGTCGCTTGATATTAGCTAGGGTGGTCAGATTTTGATGTTATCTTTCAAAATCTTTGAACAAACAGTTTAAATTTTTGACATAAGCGTCAGTTTTACATATCCCTGAGTCAGAAAGTTTTACATGGATTCTCTTAAACATCATTCATTTATAGCATTTCAGAAATATAGGCTTGGAATTGCATAGATCTTCCCCAAAGGCACACCGCTGCATCCCTCTGATAGTCTTCAAAATTGCTTATTTGCTCACGAAGATTTTCTCCACTAGTTACACCTAATCCCAGTAGCACCAGTAAGTAACATTCAGATCACGGCTTGGAGACTATTAAAAAGTGAATAGTTACGAGGTAGACGCAAGCTTGCATGGCTTAATACTATAAAGTAAATCAATACATGCATTGCACTCTTCTTTTGACTTTTTTGACCGTATTTGACCTAATTCCTGAAAATTAAGATGTTTGACTTTATTTTCACTAATTTTGACTTTTACACTTTTTTGACCGCCCTAATAATAACAAAAAGTATAATTATTCTCGACTTGCAGAGCTTATCAAAATTTTAAACTCAATACTCGCTGTTTATGTTGCTAGTAATTAACAGTGCACTTGGATTTATCAATGAAATAACTTCAAACTTCATGCATTTTCAATGTTTTTACCTTTCTTGGCTGCCTTGGCTAATAATTCTCAATAAAAGTTAAGGCTCACTTAGCTTCCTTATCTCGAATTCTAATGCCATCAATAGAAAAGTGAAAGTCAAATTCAAGAAACTATTTCACAGACAGAGCTTGCGTTAGTTACAAGCATGCAAATGCAGTTATCGTGAAGGCAAGTACTCCGTCACCGACATCTTATCTGCAGAGCTCTAAAGTCTAAAGTATTACCCGTGACACTCACACATTTGATAACTCTCACGCATTTCAGACAACTTTAGCAAAGGAAAAGTAAAAATTAGACAATTAGTTTTTTCTGGTAAAAGTGGGCAATGATAGTCCAAGCTTTTCTGGGATAATTGAAGATATTTGGTGCATTATGTGCTACCAGAAGCTTCCGTGAATCGCGTTAATTCCTTTTCTGTAGGCTGTCGTGAATCTCCAGCTTTGAACAATAGACTTTTAGGTATGCCAAGGAAAAACGGAAAGAAAGTCTGATGGTGCTAGAAGGAAGGTAAAGTCTTTCTTGTGGCGTAGCTTCCCGAAATCGTTTTGACCATAATACAAGCAAGATATCACTAATATTCTATTTTTCAACTTGAGAGTATATGTATTATTTTAAAAGATACAACAAACTGCATAAACACAAGGTGGAGCAACAGCAAGCAAGTCCAGGAAATGTGGCAGAGGATAAAAGCAGTTGAATTGGAAAGGAATTAAGAAACTTTTCCAATGATCCAAAATACTGTCAGATACCCTATTGTTGAAGAAACTATTCGTACCAAAGTTGAATTTCCAGTCGATGATGAAAGGTTTTTTTACACTTGAAAGAACTTCTAAGTTCGGCGAACCACCGGCAACTCATCAGTGGCATTGTTGCTGAAGAATTTGCTATTATACGAATAACTGTTTGCTTACAGTTTTTAAATGCAATGAGAACGAGAAGGCAGAGAACTGCGAGAGTTTAGAGAAATGCAAATTCAAAGACTTTAGTAATTGTAGCATCACTCATA
>WIPJ01002935.1:36665-52652 GCA_018155075.1 Cassiopea andromeda | reverse complement strand
ATATGTATATATAATACAAGTAAACGTCCTAATTACTCAACTAGAATAATAGAAAATCAACATAGGAAAGGAAAAGTATTAAAATCGATGCTTAAATGCCAGTACAGAGGAAGCTTTTTCTGTTCTTTGTATTGCTATATCAAAGTCTCATGTCTCTGAATTTTTAGTTACAGTACGTCCTTGATAGTTCGATCTCTACAGAACAAAATCGTTTTACAAGGGGATGGGATACTTCAAAATTTCAAAATGGCCGAATTATGCTTATGAACATCGGTGCATAAGAACCTTAAAAAGCTAGAACGCATTCTTAAAGCACCTGTAACGTTTACGGGCTCTTTAATATGGATGAACATAAAGGAATTTGTAGGGCAAGGCCCAAGGGCCTATCCCCTGAGGAAATACAAAGAATCGATCTGACTAGTGTCTATTCCTTTAGCTGTGGCTGTAACTCTGCAAGAATAGGCATGGCCAGATAATCGAGGGAAGGTTAATAGAGGTAGCACTGTACATAGAAACACGCTGAATAATTTATTGTTCGTATCGCTGAAAAGCAATCTATTGTGTACATATTTCTATGCCGATCTATGACTTCATATATTGGAAAGCGTAAATAGATATGACTAATGAATATGTAACAATACCCTTTCACAAGCAGGAAGTAAAGCGTGAAGAAGACCTAGATTATGCCACAAAATGCACTGACATAAATTTTCGTGTCATTGGAATGGTAATGTTGGTTTTTAATTACACGTGTGTGGAGTCTGTCTACATCACGACAATAAGCACCGGTGTAGAGCCAAGTGCATTTGAAATGGAGCCCAAATGAATGGTGGTGGCACTAGCTATAATAATTTATGAGCAAAATGAACTGAGATCAAGGTGCCTTGCCCCCTGGAAAGTTCTCTTTCAATTATATCATTGCTATGCGCGTGAGAATCATCAATAGGCATTTATCAATGATATCCAAAAGGCAATCTGTCAATAGAAAGAGAGCCCAGGCTCTTCACACGAAGGCTAGGTCATCGCAACCCCGCCCCTATAGCCTCCGCAACCCTGCTCAAAGTGTAAAGTGTCCAGTACTCCATCATATTTTGCTCTACAGATATTAATAAATTCATAAAAAATCATTAAAGTTTATAAAAATAGTCGGTACATTTTGTGGTGTACTTAGGCTGAATGTGTACTTCTCCTTGTTGATGACAAACGGCTGAACTTGCATGGTTTTGGCCTCAGTTTACAACGTAAAGTGTCCTCTAGTTATCCCTTCCACATGTTGTTGTTGCTAAGTCTGACTTGTATTGGAGCACACTCTAGCGCATTGTACATTGTGAAAGCACAACCTTTACATACATAATAAGGTTATACTTTCATATATTCCTCTTGTCTGCGTCCATTCAATATTAACGTTAGCGTTGTTTTTAAAGGAAGCCAGGTATGACTCTAATGTCCCAGTATTCTATAAGTTATCACAATGGACTTTGCTTGTGAGCGCATTAGCAGGGCCTCCAGCAATATAGAGATATAGTACCCCTAGACCATTTTCTCCCATAATCAGACACCCTGACTATATTTCAGCTTTTTTAGTAATAACCTATCTAAATAATTCTTTAATGTCTTTTTTATCTTACCTTCCTACACTGCAAAAATTGACATAATTGAGTAAACTGCTTAATATTTCGCTTCGCAACCATGATTTTTTGCGACCTGAATTAGACGCTTATGCATGCTGCTAATTGTTGTATCTATTATATTTTATCATAAGTGCAATTTTTTTCTATTATTCTACCTTAAAAGGCACCTAAATCTTCACAGACTATTTTTTATCTAGCGCATCTTACCTAATTTTCCTCCTTACGTTATGAAAAAAGTGCTCTTATGGGGTTTGGATCCGGAGATCTTGGAGGGATCTTTACCACCTCTGCCCCAATATCTTTCAATGATTCAGTTGCTTTTCCACTATTCTGACTCGGGTCATTGTCTTGCAAAACAACAATTTCCCCTACCCTGTTTCCGCAGCGCGATCAATAAGGGCTCTATGCAATGTAGTTTCAATAAAGTCAGATAATTATTGCCCATTCATTTTAACATATTTCTCTACAAATATAGCCCCAGCGTCAAAACAAATGCTTACAGCAAAATGACAAATATTCCCTCCCCGTAGATCTCTATTTCCCTTTGCTGTTACCTCCAGAACTTCACCACGCGTTCTCCACACCCTAGCTGCTGGTGCCAAAGCATCCTGGCAAGGGTTTCTTTTATGGACAAATGAGACTGCATCTAAGTACAGCAGGACATTGTCTGTCCAAAACTTAGGGGTAGTATTTTTAGGGACTTAGCTGCATAAGCAACTCTCTGGCAATGAGTCCCTTTTCTTCTCACCCGAAAATATTTAATTTCAGATTTATTCAAAATTCTAGACAACGTCCTAGTGTTTACATGATGCAGCTCACGTTCCAATGCAACAAGCCCCTACGTTGATGTTTGGATTTTGTTCTCTCATCGACTAAAACTTCCTGAGAAAACGACCCTTATCCCTAGCGCTTAATACTGGAGGCCTACCACTCAATTTTTACGTAAAGCCATAAATTATTACTTTTTAAATCCCGCTGTTTGGTAATTTACTAATAGCTACTTCCATTATATCTTACTTCCATCATACACTGGTAACTTTATTTTTTAGCTTCATAGTAGCTCTGTAAAATGACTTACTCAAGTAGTTCCGCTTTTTTGTGAGGAATTGGCTAGACAAAATCCCTGTTCTCTTGAATATCAGATCGTCAACACAGGAGAGCATATAACGGCAACTACTATCTTATAACGAAATGCAGGTGTAGTAACTCCTTAGTCATAACTGTATGCTTTCCTTCAACGAAATGCCATGATATTCGTATCAAGGGATTCTACCAAGTTGATGGCATACCTGACATTGGTATGAAGTTGCACATTGTTGCCTCCATATTGGGAGAAAGGGGTGGTGAAAGAGGCTAAACACTCTTGCTTCATAGCACTGCTTTGCTTTATTGATTTTCGGATTGTTACCTCCACTTTGACGTTCTTTTCCACCTCCAAAAATTCAACTTCTTGTGGAAATAAAAGCCATTTATCCGGTTATATCTATGCTTACTTTGTAGATAAATGTATTCGAGTTGGAAGGAGAAGGTGGTTCGAAAATTGATCTAGATTCAGTTGTGTTAGAACCAATGCCAGGTATCTGTTGTCTTTCCAGTAGATTCTTCAATTAAGTAAATCCTTTTATGCATTAAGACACCATGATCAACTGCTCAACGATACCTCAATAATGCCCCAGTAATAATGAAACATTGTACCAAGAAATTTTCTTCTCTCGCCTCGAGCCTCGCATTAACAGTGAAGAACTTTTGAATGAAGAAATATGCATGTAGCAAGATAGGGATAGACCAGACCTTGGCATACAATGACAAGATCTTCGTACCATGGAGAACATGCTCGTATGTTATAGGCCATAACAAGGCATAGAAATGATAAATCTCAAACAAGTTGGCAAGACGGAAGGTAATTAATTTGACAAATGTAATGATGCCTACTGGTATTACAAGTATACAGTAAACAGTGGAATTTCAGTGCCTTAGTCAAAGGTTTTATTGGGGACAATTGTTCCCTATCTCTGGCGAATAGCAGTTCTAAGAGTTCCTGTACAATCCAAGAGGATTTTGAAGGCATAGGTATGGTAGATAACGTAAGTCAAAACATGAATGGAATTTCTCCATGCTCTAATCACTGTACCACGCGTGGTTTATAAAACTCTTTCTTGTTATCTTGAGATACTTAGAATATTAAAATTGTTAAATTACTTAGAAGGTGAGGGAGACGATGTACAAAGTTCCTAAGCAAATTGCAGGTTTTTTGCAATTTTCCTTTGCTATATCATAGACTAGAGCTCTTGTGAAAAATTTTGGCAGCCTACTGGAACAAAAGTTGCATCATCTGAGACTTCTTCCATTATAATGGGCTCAACATATACCTTTGTCCTTTGTGAAGCCATGAAATTCCCAGGCAAAATTAATTTTATTGGAACTGGTATCAAGCTGATCAGACATTGCTTTTGTGTTTGCCTTTCCTGTCCGCACTGCTGTATCTTCTTTGCCGCTCTACGCTTTATATTCAGTTACAATGCTATTAAGACCGGTTTATAGGTTGTAATTTTTATGATAACTTTTTGCTTACATAAAAACTACCGGTCTGGAGCCATAATGTCTGCTCTATAACCTTCATTAATTTTCCTTACAGCTATAATCTTTCTTAACTATGCTTAGGCAAATCTAGTGGGGGCGTGATATCAATCCTTATGGCCTTAATTAAGCAAGGAAATTAAGGAGTTGAAAATAGTTCAACTTCTTTCTTATCCTTAAGCGCCTTTGTAGTGTTGTTTCGATCAAAATGCACTATTTGCCCTGTCCAGTGCTCCCTTTTGCATATTTTGACTTGGTTAGCTCATCCAAAAGCACAAATGAATAAAATCCTTCATAATAATCACTGCCTCAGTTTTATAAATAAATTTATTACTAGCTGCTTTACATAAGCCGAATTCAATAGCAATTGTTGTTGCGCATTACCAGAGGTTATATAGCGCAAAGTATTGGCCTGCCTTTCTCCACGAGATATCAGAGGACGACAGTTTTGGGAAGAACTAGTCAATCAATGGAAAATGTTTGCAAGTCAACGATAGCTAATTGGCACTGCAGTAATAGCGTACTGAAAGAAGTAGGCTGAAAGTTACATGTTTACCTTATATAAACCTTCTGGGGGCATATCATCTTGCTACACACATTATTCTAGTGAATGCATAGAAACAAGGTTTGATACAAAGAAGTTTTGTGTATGACATATGAACTCTTTGCAAAAGATATATGGTCAGTAGCGGTTATTACAAGTGCAAGGGGGCAAAGTGCCTTCAGGTGCCATCGAGTTGTCAAATCCTCAGTAGCCAGTCTTAACTAAGCCAACTAATCACCCTCCCTAAATTGTTGATTTTGGACTAAAGGGCAGTGGGGAAATCTGACGCCTTTCTCTTGCAGGTCTGATATAGTCTGGAAAGCTAAGGAGAAAAGTATCAAAACTTAGGTAAATCAAGGAGAGTAAATAGCGTTTTTCGTCAATCCTCTTTCCTAATGTATGGCGTGAAGCTATTATTAGACTACTTGTGTTTGTACATGGCAGCCAAACTATCTTGGTGAAGGCTGATGATAAAGGTAATATTTCAAGCACAATTAGACTCTTGTGAATTCTGTATATTTCGAAGTTCATGAAAATTTTGTTCCATTGCTTCCAGATCTGAGCCGAGCAAAAGAAGGCAATGTAAGTTTTGGCTTTTAGAACTAGATAGTCTTTATCATATGAGTTCAAAAACTTAAATTTTGCTTTTGTTTTGCTTCCTATCTTTTGCATATACTGCTCTTAAGTTATTTCATATCATGTTTTTAGGTTGGAAAATTACCTAAACTCTTCTACTTTTCAGGGTATGTACTTCCATCCTCATGTCAGTATCTAAGATCAGAACGCACCTTTCTAGTATCAAAGAAAGCAAATAATCAAAAAATAACAATCTTTTATACTGGATTTTTCAATGAGTGAATGAATGAATGAATGAATGAAATGAATGAACGAATGAAATGTGTTATATTGCTTTTTTGCGTCTTTCAAAAGGACACAACAATTGCACAATTCTGTGTGAATAAAGTCATTATACTGCTTGCATTATTTTTTAGCATAACCGTGCTATTTTTTAAACTCAAATATAGATATTACGTTTAAATTTAGATGCCTTAATATAGTTTGATATATACGGTTTAATATCCCTCTTACTTTCCCAGTGACAAAGAAGAGATTATATCACACGACATAACGTTCGAACTCTACGAACATTCAGATGTAAAGGCCAATCCATCTAAGGTACAAATCCATTGCCTACCTATGAGAGTACTTGGACAGTCCAGCGGATTTTCATCACCATGACTCAGTTGTGAATTATATTTTAAATCTAAAAGTATCAAACTGGCCTATATGTGGAAAGATTCTCTACCTTATTAGTGTTGTGAGACAGGCAAAAGAAAACAAGTTTTGTTATAAAGAAAGCTAAGTTGTATAAGAAAGGTATATTTCTACATTTAATTCTAGTGTATGTCTTGCAGGAGTTTTTAAGTGACATTTTGATTCATATTTAATAATGAAGCTGCTTTTGATTTAAAGGAATGTTCCTTTCTTTAAACAGTATTTACGCACAAGTTTAGAAATTTCTGATGACGCTCTTTGGGAAAACTTTACAAAAGATGTTTGGGTTCCGCGTGAATACCCTGAATTTGCAATAACGTTTCTCGGTGGAAGCAGGACTTCTCTTTTAGCAGATGAAACAAAGGAGTGCCTGAAAAAGTGCATTACTAGTGTAAGTACTCTAAAACCAATCTTCATTTTTAATCAATAATGAGGATTGTGTACATGTTAAAATTTCATAACATTATTATTCTCTCTCGTATTACCCTGTCTCTTGCTTGATTCCATGTTCCAAAACATTTCAGTGATGCTAGTACCTCTGATATTCAACTAGAATGATTCTATATTCGTGTAATGCGCTAGTGTGTTGTCGTGAAATATTATTCAGTAACAATGGAGCTTCAGTAAAGCTTAGAGTGCAGAGACATTGGCAATCCAATAGTAACAACATGCTAGGAATCCCTATGGCTAGTGTGTTGGAAGCTCTATTCGAGAATGAACTTGCTCAATAGCGGTACTGGTATGAGAAATTGGAAAGTAGTGAAATTAACACTGCCACATCTCTTTAACCAAGGAATGAGTTTGGTACCGAGCAATTAGAGAAAATTTCTGCTATTTAAGTGGTGCAAATTCTAAGCCTAGAAAACTCCCATGTAAGATTATTCAAAGATCTTGTATAGGCTCAACCATAATAATGGTCTCAAGTAAAACGATATCTCCAGGAGTTATTACTGATAAGGCTTGGCCTGGGATGAACAGGTTAAGTGCATTAAAAGTAAAATATGTGCTCGTCTTGTGGCCCCATAGCAACTTACAGCAAATACAGCTACTTTTGCCACAAAGCTGGCTCTGCTGTGTGTACTATAGTCTCATAGAGAATCATTTGTAATATGGTAATCATATCATATTATGGTAATCATCTTATTTGGGAGTATCTTGGATAATTGCTTGCAGCTCCCCATTGCCTTCAAACTAAAGCTTATGCTATAATTAAATGTGAATTGATTAAAGATAATTGGATTAATTTCTAGAATAGGCTGTGCCCTAAAAATCTATTCAATAATTACTTCCCAAGTCATTGGTTTTGCTGCATGATAAAGGAGTTGTCAAGATGTACAGATACCAAAAGATGGGACAGAAATTGAAAAGCTTTTTCTTATTGTTTAGCCCTGAAGATGCAAAGTAAAATACTTGCCACATTATGTGACTATGAGGAGTAGAAACTTTAAATTATTTCAAAGAACAACTCAAAACACACATAAAGGAATAGACATAAAGGAAACGTTAAAAAGATGCATCCCAGGAAGCCTAGTGCTTTCTAGCAGTAAGATTAAACATCTGATCTGTTAAAATACGGTACCGATTAAACTTTTTGCTCTTTTCCTCTGGGATTGGTAGCCTACTTCTGGTTAAGAAGAGATCTCTATGATCAGGACTGGAGCTATCCAAACAGAAAAACCCATAACAGCCACAAGGAGGGTTTGATTGGAAGACAGTCCTTGGAATCATCAATTCTGTCAAATTGACTTAGTTTGATACAAAATTTAGGGAACTTGGGGAGGGAGTCACAGTAAAAATCCCAAACAAACATGGTTTCCTTACTGAAGATTCATTAATTACCTACTTCTAATTATTTTTATTTACTTTATTTGCATCAATAAATTAAAGGTGATTAAGCATAGCTTTGATAAATCAGTTTTGCTAGTACATTTCTGAGAGGCTCCAGCGCAGTGGGAGATTCAATTATCTCAGATATTCATTATCCACAAATGTTCCCTATCGTCCTTGAGGGTAGGCCTACATTAATGGAAAGAATAGCCAGCTACGAATTACTAAGCCTCCATTCCCATTCACATACGTTTGCATCTGTGTCTGGCTATGTATTTCTGCATGGCATTTGGGTCTTACTACAATGCTTTCTGCTCTGATGAGACACAGGTGGGAATAGCAGCTTCTGCATGTTGCAAAATTTAGCATATTTGAGAATGAGAGCAATGATGCATAGCTTTGTCTGAATAAATCAGGACGAACAGCCATTTTACAAGCAGTGACGCCAGAGAGGGAAATATTGTCCCTGATACTCATAAAGAAATACATTAGGAGACCTCCACTTCTCGGCTAAGCTATCCCACTTGTAGTAATTGTCTCTGCTTGCTACTTAGGGTTCAATTATTCAAGATATCCATATAATTTGGCAAAGCTGTTTTTAACACAATAGTGTCTGTACCCTTTAGGCTGAGCTTGTACCAGCTACAGCTAGTTAGACACAGCAAATATTATCAAATTAAAACAAACATTGTTGCCATTTTTAGATTTTAGAGAAATTAAAATTGTTGCCATTTTTAGATTTTGGAAAAATTCAAATGCTGTTTCATAACTCGTGGATCATACGTTGGTGTTACGAAATTAGTTGGCAAAATTTGCAGTACCGAGTTGCTAGAATGGAATTATGGCTACAAGGGTAAGAGTATTGGTGTACTGCCTTGGTCGAAAGTATATGAAAGGGAGAAATTAGCTGGTGACCAGGTTAATTTTATTCAGTTGTATTCAGAAATCATCCTTTGAAAGTTGTCTTTTAAAGAAAAAAGCTTTTAGGAAAATTAAGCTCAAAAAGGCCAAAATCTTTAGAATATCAAAAGGTTCAAGCTCTAAAGTTTAGTTTCTTTGCTGCCAAAAGTCATCTTTCTTTGTTGCATTATTCAAATTGCTTTATATCTATAAAGATAGAAAAATAGAATACTCCCATTTTGATCAGTGTGTTTTCAGAAAAGTTGAGAAGATATTGAGAAGATAGTTGCATCAATTTAGGAAAAATTTAAGAGCATTGACTATCAAGCAAAAAGTAGCTTTCTTATATGAAAAGCCTTTTTTTAAATGTACCTCTACTACTTTCCTATACATAATGATTCATTATTTAGTATTTATTGCTGAATTTTAATTATTTGCTATTCATTATTCAATATTCATTTTTCATTATTATTTACGCGTCAACTTAATCAATAATTACAAAATTTAATAAGTTCATAGTTGCTTATGTTATAGATTTTGAAAGTGTACTATAACTTGGCAAAAGCTATTACAGTATTCTCTCTGCTGCCTAAATGTAAATAGCTTATTCATTTTATCCATGCCACATTTGACAGAAACAACTTATTTGGATCTGCAACATAGACCGTGAAAATCTGAATTAACAAGCTAATAAAATAGCTTCTTAATTTTATCGCAGTTATCTTTTAATTTGTGTGAAAAAGATTTTATGTTATAAAAGGCAATTTGTATATCTTTTCACTTTTCATTTTGACTAGAGCTCAAAAGTTTTTGCCATTCTTTATATCTTTAGTTCATTGCCTGCCATAGACTTTCATAATATTGGGTCTCTGAACTTTATAGTGACTATCTTCCCAGTCTGGTTCTCAAAATGCTGTAATTTATTGATTCAATCGAATGGGACATCTCAAATTGTCATATCATAGCTTTTGTGGTGTATTCTTATTCTAAAATGTACTCATTTAAATTTTTTCAACGCTCTGCTCTGCCTAAGACTAGGATGTGAATGTTCCACTCCTAATTGTCTAGCATTCATATTTTTTGTAAAATCTTTAAATAAAAATTGTAATTTTCACCTTGCACCAAGTCCTTGTGTTGTATTTCAGAATCTGCGTTTATTACAGCTTAATGATTTTACTAACTTTGATATTTTCAAGGTGTTAGTTCTCTTTCTTCAGGGCCAGAAATGATGCACCTTCAATATATATCTTTTCGATCGTTAAAGAAAAAAGCAAGCTACTTTCAGTGTATTCCGTACTTCACTTTCTCAACACTTGTTAGATCGATTCTACTTTACCAACAACTGACTTTTCTTTATTTCTGCTTCAAACTTTTCATGGCAAGATTGATACATTCATATTCATTTTCAACTTTTATACATAGAACCCTTCAGCATAATTACAGAAAAGAAAGAAAAAACAATCTAAGAACTAAGTAATATATATAACAAAAGGTAGCTATTAAAATTGAGCAATAAATACAAAACCTATTTAGCGTAGAGCTGCTCTTCCAGGGGGTTGTGTTTAGTTATGTCTTGCTCTTCATATACAATTTCAGTTGCCTTTTGCAAGTATTTGTTGTTGGCAACTCACGTTTGTCCTTAGGCGTATTATTCCATATTGAGTGAGTTAATTTTAAGATATTGGGATACTATGTGTTGGAGTTGACACTCTGATAAAGGGATGTGCTTTCAAAGGTAGATTTTTAACTTTCTCCCTCTGTCTGGTCCATATGCTATCGTAGTTTAATCTGAAATAATGCTGTTTATGTAAGGTTTCTATTTTTGAATAATTACTTTATTTTATTCAAGGTTCATTCTGTAGTCCAATACCCTAAGGCAAAGTATGATGAGAAAGACTGGGTACTGGATCCTAATCATAGCTATTATTATTTGGTTACTGGAGATCCATTTGCTAAACCAAGAGTGGATAGTAAATTCATAATGAGATTGAACAAAATGTTGCTCAAAGGGAACAGTGAAAAGAAAGGTTGGTGCTGTTTCGATGCTATGTTACGTCTCATCTGATAACATGTTGCTTGTGATGAATGCAGACATAAATTCTGTCTAAGTATGTTTCTTGATCTTTCTTTGTTTTTATTTCAGCTAAAGCTGTTCCATGTGCAATGATTTTGACCGGAGGGGGAGAGGAGAGCCTGCAAATTATGGAAAATTTCTTGTGTCAGGATGAAAGCACAACTGACGAAGACAAACCAAAACCAGTTGTAATAGTCTTGAAAGGAAGCGGAGGATTAGCTGATCTGCTGTCTTTGATTTTTGAGTTCTACGAAACGTAAGTAGATTCTTTGCTAGAATGAGCTGTTTCAGGCTCTTCACTACCTGATAATCATGAAGTATAACGATTTCTCCATTATGAACAGCAAAATCAGTCACAATATACTATTGATAACTGGAACCCAAGATGACTTAGAATCCCACTAAATGGGGCCGCTTTTCCATTTCCTTTGACAAGTTCTATGCATTATATATATTTTACTCTGCTTAATTGGGACACCCGCTAAGTGGGATCAATTGAAAGGGCCCAAGTATCAATCTTTTTTGGCTTAACAGGGACTGAGGCAGAATCTGTACACAACTCATGCCTTAAATCAATGGTTCTCTACACGAAGCTGAATGATTTCATAAAATTTGCTTTGTAATAGGAAAGGAAAGTACATTAGGTGGGCATAGGCGGTGGATAGACATTGATGTTAGTGACGTAATACGTAACTGGCTAAGTTAAGAATTTAATTACTTGACGATTATCTGCTGTCTTTCATTTTTGAGTTCTACGAAACGTAAGTAGACTCTTTGCTAAAATGAGTTTTTCAGACACTTAACTACCTGGCATTCTTGAAGTACAACGAATTTTCCGTTATGAACTGCTAAATCAGTCACAATATACTCTCGATAACTGGAACCCCAGATATCTGGAGCTCCCGCTAAATGGGGCCACTTTTCAATTTCCTTTGACAATGTCTATGCATTTTAATGTATTTTGCTCCGCTTAATTGGGACACCCGCTAAGTGGGGCCAATCAAAAGGGCCCCAGCATCAAAATTTTTTGGCTTAACAAGGACTGAGGCCAAAATATTACACAACTTATGCATTAAATCAATAGTTCTCTACATGAAGCTGAATGGTTTCATAAAATTTGCTTTGTAAAGGGTAAGGGAAATCCATTTGGTGGGCATAGGGGTGGATAGACATTGGTGTCAATGACGTCATGCGTATATGGCTATGGTAAGAATTTAATTACTTGACGATTATCAAATGCAGTGTACGAGATATGCATTAAGTATCATGTAATATATCATGCGTTGTGCATGTTTTGAAGATGCATATTATGAACACCAAAAGTGACATAGCCATCTGACATGCAAAAGCTTACAACTTTTGATAACGTTCTCTATAGGATTCCGTTGTTTTTGCCTCTTACAATACGCTTAGGTACTTTTAAACAAGATACTTAACTCTGCCTTTGACAGGCTCTGCAAGAAATTTGTGAGTTTTCTTTCCATTCTCATGAAACAGCTTTAAAGCTCAATTATACATCTAAAATGCCAATTTTACGAAATATTTTACAACCAGGGGCTGTTATTGCCAACAATGCTTGTTATTGAGATGTCATTCTTGGGAGCATGCATTCAAAGGGCTTGAAAACTACTGTTCCTAAAGCTTTCAATTCTCAAAGTAGCTTTTTAAATACACCAGTTTGGTAGAGATGAGGGAGGCAGAAGCTAAGTTCCCCAAATCACCTTTTGCAACAACTATGGGGGATTTAAGGTCCTGTTTGTAGTTAAAATGATTGATGCAAAAGTAGCAGAACAGAAAACTGAAATAGTTTTCTGCAGAAGCACTCCTGGCTTCATCTTCACAATTCCAGCTAACATTCAACCTCAGCTAGTATACTTTGCTTCTCTACAACAATCAAAATAATAAAACTACAAGACAATAGTAGCGTATTTTTCAGTTTTCCTGAACACACTCTGTTCAGTACCTTCCAATTGAATCACTTAAGACATTAATTTAGCTTTTCCCTACTGAAAATTAACGTTACATTGTTAATGTCTTCAAGTTCATTAGTTTCAAACATATTTAGAAGCCTAAGCAAGAACAACTATTCTACAGAATTCATTTATGCCATCTTCATAAGAACCTTTTCAGCCTAGACACAAAATGGGAGGTTCTTTTTGTGGGTTTTTACTATAGCCTATGGCTCAGCAATCAAAGCAGGTGCTGACAACAATAATTGCTGTGTTTGTTTCTTCTTCTTTTCAACTTTTCCTTGTTGAGAAGTAATGCATCAATTGCTTTGCATTTGTATTACCAAAGCCTCACTTTTATTTCATTTAAAAATCTGTCAGTGTTTGCTCTCAATCGGCTTACTGCAAGAATCAGAGCAATAGAATGTTTGACAAGATTCAAATTATGTACCTTGTTGTTATCATCAGGAGTCTTTAATAGAGCTTTTACTGAAGATAAGAAGTTAGGCATTGAATAAAATGGCTTGAAGTTAGGACGAAAAAGCGCTTTCTTACTCAAAATTCCTAACAAAGTCATCATGGTGGGGAAGTGCTCTCATTTCTTATTTTAAGGGTTCCCTACAGCTTAGAACTAATTTCAGTCTGAACAATACTTCGGCTTACTTTCAGGAATTTTAGTAGCTTCAATGGTATTATCAAATTCAATAAAAGTGAAAAATTGTTCAAGACGAGGCTTTTGAGAAGAGAAGAACCATTCAAAGGGAGTATGAAATCAATACCATCTTGCATGCATAAGCATCTTATTTTATTCTATGAATTTCTTTGTCCAAATTTCACCACCATTGGGAAATAACAATATCTTTTTTACCAATTGGCATCAACCTCTACACTAAGAAAAAACTGAAGTTCAAAGTGCATTACTTCAATGCTGAACCTTCATATAAATAAGGCAGGTTTGATCATACCTATAAAACTTCAGAATCAAAGGTACACCCTAGAGTTTCCAGATTACCAAATCGACCATAGAATAATTTAATTTCTCATTAACATCATGGATGAGAAGCTACTTTGTTTTTTTTATCAAATGCGAAATGGCATTCTCATTCTACATTTGGCAGATGCAAGTTGTGCCTGCTTTGAGCATATCATATGCTGACTATTTGCCTATTATTCATTATGTGAGATTCAAAATGCCCCATGCTAAACAGAAATACCAAACTTAGAGAGCTAAGCTTCTCAGCTTCAGCTTAAACCAGGAAGTGCCATTCTTAGGGGTCATTTCTTGTACGATGACACAATGGTATGCTGAAGTAATAGGAAAGGATTTTGAGCTTGTTTGAGGCACTTTCGAGTATTGAAGACGTCTACAAAATTTCTCTAAGTAAGCTGATATACTTACTCAGCAAAGACTCTGTGATGTCTTCTCAACTTAAGGTCCTGAAAAGTCACATCTAGAATCTTAATTTTGAATCAAATGCTTCATCCTGTCTTGAAAATACATGTCATTTTACTACGCAACAAAATTATGTTTCGAAACAGACTAGCCTGCAGCCATATGCCTGTATCAAGTATATATTTATACTGGCTAAAGACGGCTATTAGCTTGGCAATTGAAAAGTGCAAGCAGGATCATGAAGATGAAGAGGTCATTGAGCCCTTTTGCACAACCCTTCAGGAAATGACAAAGGATCCTGGCGAGTTTGAAAAGAAGATGGTAAAATTCATATTAAAGAAAGAGAAAAAGCAAGTAAGGAACTCTTTTAACTCTTTACATCCAAAGGCAATCTTTTTTCCTTAGATTGTAACAGTAATATACTTAAATAGTCTGTTGATACTACAGAACATTACCACAGCACGAAAGGGCGGCAACATTCTTTCACAACATTAGTTCAGTATGTAAAAAGAATGGTGCCGTTTTTTCGTGCTGTGGTAATATATTTTATTTATGCTTTTGTATTTAACTTTATCCCTAGCCAATGTGTGCAAATGATGGCAGGCATCCTCATTTAGATTTAGGAAGGAATATCAACAATTGTAGCTAAGCCATATTATCTTTAAGGTTGCATTGGAAGCGTTATTCCTTTGGATTTATCTAGGCTTTCCTCAAAATACATCTTAACTTATCAGCTTGGAGAATCCCCTTGCTTTGGGATATGAGGTTATTAACAAAATGACTGCGCACAAAGAACTTTCATTAACAATATTTTTGCAATTCTTTCTTCCTGCTTCTTGTTTTTCCAGCAAGAAAAGATCTATAAGAAGCTTAAAGTAGACATACTTTTTTTAATCCAGGAAGATCTAGTAAAAGTTTTCAATGACATGATAAAACTAATCATGAAAGTATAAGCTAACTCTTGTCTTATCCAGAATTTTTTATGAATTGTTGTGCCATGATTGAAAATAGCATCCTTTCTTTTGTATGAACATTCCTTTGAGCTCTAATGCAGTATTCTCAATTGAATAATAAGTACGAAGTACGTTTTATTTATCTTGATCAATCAAAGAATATCATACTTACTATAGTATAAGGAATATATATCTACTGTATTTACACTCAGAATACAACAGTATTGAAACGACAGGCCTAAACATTCGTTATCAAAAATGGCGTATAATAGTGTTCGAAAAAAGCTTGAAATTGTTTCCTCTCGGAAGTGATAGCAGATGCGACCAAAACAAATTCATATGTAAATAAACGCTTCTATTTTCAAAATATTGTAGACTTTATCAGTTATTCTTTTGTAATTTAAAGAATCTAAGGAAGTATAAGCATCACTAAAGATTGTGCAATACCCGACTGCCAATGAATAGCAATAAAAAATTTCCGTTTTATTAGGCTTTCCCATCTTGAAATTTGAAAGTAAATGATGCAAAATGTTCGCAATATTCATAGGATTCACAATTTTTCGACCTACAAGCTTTAGTGAAGGAATAAGGAGAATGTGGCCATCTAAAACTTTTAGTGAATTGTGGAGAACGAGCGGTGTACAAATTGTATTGATAAATGAGATTTTGCACTATGGATAAGATAAAATTTGTAGCTTCAAACTATTTTTCCATCAGAGCAAATATCTATATGGCTAGTGAAAAGAACTTTGCACCAATAGGGTACCAAAAAGTAGATAAAAGATTAAGCTATTTGAGAGCACGATTTTATGTTATTGAAGGCCATCGTTTCAACACTTTTCTTTTGTACTCCGAGTGTATATA